>CAIGQV010016547.1:4959000-4974086 GCA_903798115.1 Danio jaintianensis
ATATATATATATATATATATATATATATATATATAAATTAATTAATTGCATATTTTTCCCCCACATTTTTCCCCTTTTAATTTTGAGACAAATTCTGAGATACAAACTCAAAATTGCAAGATGATAATTCCCAATTCTGACTTTAAAACCCATAATTGCTTGATTCACAGTAACCATTCAATTGAACTGATTCTCTAAAATAAAACCTTGCATCGATGTATAATATAGAGAGAACATTTGACAAGACCAAATTAGATTTATTGCTCGATTTGCTTGACTGTATAATGCTTTAAGGACTGGATTTCCCAACAATGAACTGTTTGCTGTCAATTTTCTAACCCGACCCCAACACTAAAATGAAACATGACACACTTTTTTTTGCAATACAGTAACTTAATTATCACAACACTTTACTCCACATAATGGCAACTGTGTGTCAAATAACCAGTTCGACTTGTTTTGGCCCCAGGGACCTTTAGCCTGTCTTTACCTTTGGCTGACCAGCCGGAGAGTTATTTTGAAGTGTCCTGTGGTCTATTCTGAAATCGCACACCTCACAGAGAGCACATCTCGCTCTTATTCTCTTGCTAAGCTCTTTCATAGACCACATAAAGGAGTCGTCGGCCGTCTATAACTTAATGCACCAGATGGACCTTGATGGATCACAAAAAAAACAAAGCATAAAGCTTGCCTGGTTGTCCAGATAAGTGCCTGACCTAATTATCACACACAAAGGCCTCCATCTAAGGCCAAAGGAGCACTTCAACTTAAGCCAGGGAGAATTATTAAAATATGTACATAGAAATGTGCATTAAGGGTTAGGATAGTACTGTAAATTATATATAGCCACGCACCTATTAGCAGTGGGATGTTTTTAAGAAGGCCCGATTCTGCTGTAGTAGATTATTTTGCTTGTTTCAGCAAAGAATATCTCTGCTACTGTATATCTTACTGCTCTAGAATGGCACAAGAGCTTTAATTAAAATCTTTTTTCTCAGAATTCTGAAATACAGGATAATCTGTTGCAAATGACTGCAGCGGTGGGTAGAGATTCATATGACTTTAAAAAGCTTTGCAGATCATTTTCAGAAGATGTATTAAGGATACACAGACTTATGCAAACAAATTAATCATTTATTAAAAAGACAAAACGAAAGAAAATACGAAACAAAACAAAACAGTAAACCATAAATCACAAAACAACCCAAAAATCTAATTCTACATAGTTTTGCCATCTAGTTATTATTTTGGAGATTTATTAAAAAGATGAAACAAAACATCTACATAATTTTGCCCTCCAGTTATTATTTTGGAGATAAAACATATTTAGATTTGTTTTGATGGCCTGCTTTGGGCCCCATTTACAGTTGGTCACTAAATACAGGTGCAAATGGGGTCTAAAATGTTTTGAGCTTGCTGGCTTTCAACCACTTCCACGGGTAGTTTAAAACAAATTTGTCTGGATTGCTTTTAGATTGTAAACACACTTGTGGTTGAATGCATTCAAACAATCTCGATGTGTTCAAACAGTCCAACTACTCTCCTACTGACTGATTCAATTCAATTCAATTCAATTCATCTTTATTTCTATAGCGCTTTTACAATGTAGATTGTGTCAAAGCAGCTTAACATAGAAGATTATAGTAAATTGAAACACATGATCACATGATCGTTATGGGAAGTGCTGTGAGAACAAAGTACTCATGCTACATTTTGTACCCAAATACTGACATAGTCATAATAGATCAGGTAAGTTCAAGTTATTTTCATTGGCACAAGATGGCGGTGTACCTGCTTTTGATAAATTACAACAAATACAGCAGGGTTTGTTAAATCCGCCTATAGAAAAAGAAAAGCAGACTTTACGTTGGGTGTGTTTTGCAGGTGTGTACAATCCTTTTTTTCTAAAATAAAAACCCTGACAAAGTCACTGCTTATGGTGCATCCATCGATTCTGCCATGTTTCCACTGAGTATTACACTCGTAATAATGACTTTATGGTGCATGTATGGAAGTAATTTTGCATTGACATGTCAACTCATTCTACTAACCCTAACATCAACATGTCTGCTAATACTCAAATGAAAGTTAGTTGACATGATTGCAAAGATATTGATCTCATTGATTATTGATAAATCAACATAATACCTAAAGCAGGGCTTCCCAATCTCAGGGTATTTATTCATTGTATCTCTTTTGTCATTCCAATATGACAAATAATGTTCAAAATCACAACTGGTGTTACTTTTCAATTTACTTTAGGGCTGCACAATAAATCGAAATGAAATCACAATCGTGATTAAGCTGCGACTGTCATGCACGTCTTGTCAGGTTTTCTGTGATCAATAAATTTCCTCCGCAGGCCAGATGGCACTCTCACCTGAAAGTCCAAATGCCCAAGAAGAAGAAGAAGACCAAGGAAATTTCAATAAGTGTTTGCTTAATAAACAAGATTTAACTGCTTTCATTGATTCACATTTAAGTACCTCAGGTATGCAGTGCTTGTTTCGGCGTCTTTGTGTTGCCGCCTTCAAAAATGCTGGAGAAAATATGTTGTGTTGTTTTTGATAGCACTAGCTAAATTCAGTGTTTGATAAGATTGATTACATGACAAGAGCTGGATTCACTGGACAGATACGCTAGTAGCACACTAAGGACACCTGCTGGTCACGCCAATTGAAAAAGAGTAATTAAAAAATCGTCAGTGTGGAAAAATATATTTATCCTTCTATTTACATTTATAGTTATTGTTTCAAATGTGCTTTAAAAATGTGAGGCTCACCACACTGCTTTTATTGGACACTAGAAAAGAGCAGTGCGTTGTGCTTATTATGTTCCTAGGCAACCACTGTATCAACAGTCTTGGTGCTGGAGTGCGTGACGTCAGGTGTTTTTTCCACACAAAAGTTGACTTTTTCAACTAGAGGTGCTCAGAGCGATCCATTAAAAACACCAGGTGAAGCAGATGGTTAAAACGTGAGGCGCTCGGGGTGCATAAACAGCACGCAAAAACACTCTCTGGCCATTAAAAACCATTTTAAAAAGCCACCAAAAAGTGTGTCCTGTGTGATTGGAGCCTTACACTCCAAGCTGGTAAACGATGAATCCTAACCTTACCAAAGCTCCAGATGTAAGATTGGTGTAAAAGGGCACCATAATGGCCATCTACTGCAGAAACAACTATAATTTCATTAAAGTCGCTTTATCGTCTTCTCCATCTGCTCTCTCTTTCACCCGAAACAACACAGAGCTCAGGGCAAGGGGAAATGTCAAAGCTTTCCTTCACCAGCTTATACACTGCGTGTGTGTCTGAAGAATCTTACGCCACATTAGTCCTTCTAAACAGACAGTGGCTCTCTTCAATGAAAATGCCCCGCAATTTGTAAGGTCAGGAAAAATGGAGAAAAAGACACAAAGAATGAAGAGAAAGAGAGAGTCATTAGGAGGAAGTCCGACGTCATGAGTTTGAAGGTATTTGATGAGCCCACATGGGAATGAGAGAGAAAGAAGAAATATGAGGTGCTAGTGTAGAGAGAGAGAGAGAGGAAAAAAAACACAGTTAATAGGCAGAGAACACATACAAGCACACTCCTCCTTATACTCCCTACGGCACAGTGTAAATCTGACAAGGGTTTTTACAGCCCCTGGTCCTGTGGGTGATGTCGGCTCTTAGAAAGACTGATGATTTTGTGTAATATTCTTCTTAGAGCACGACAGGGCTATTATGACCAGGGTTTCACACATAATCAATGCAGACAGGAGGATGTATAGTGCTGAGTGCAGCCAACAAACACACCAGTTTCTCTTCTTCTGCTCCTGTTCATCATGGAGACCTCTGAGCAGTCTTTTAAGGCATGAGTGAAAATATTTTGTCATGAATTTACAGTGGTCAACAAATGCAGTGGATTCACAACCTGGCTCAGATTGATTTTGCAGACATTTTTTTTCTGGTTGGGAAAGTTCTGCAGAAGAGATTCAAATGTCAAATGGAGCAAAAAGCGTAACACTGTAGTTTTAACAGGAGCCGAGAGAACAATCAAATATTGCACAATGCTGTTATTTTGCCTGGGGTGTTTACTATATATATTCACTACAAGCCCAAATCAGAAAGTTGGGACAGTATGGAAAATGCAAATAAAAAAAGAAAGAAGTGATTTCTAATTTTACTTTGACTTGTATTTTATTGCAGACAATACAACAGCACATTATTTAATGTGTTTCTCGTGATTGTTTTTTTTCAAAATAAACACGTATTCCAATTTTGGTTCTTGCAACACATTTAAAAAAAGTTGGAACAGTAAAGCATTTACCACTTTGTAATGTTGCCATTCCTTTTCACAACACTTAAAAGACATTTAGGGACTGAATTTTGTCTCACTCTTCATGCCTTAAGGTGGGCCACAGTACGGGGTCTTCATTGTAGCATTTTGCTCATTCTCTATTGAAGACAGGTCGGGACTGCAGACAGGCCAGTCAAGTACATTTATCTTCTTCCTCTGCAGCCAGGACTTTGTAAAGTGTGCGGAATGTGGTTTTGTATTGTCTTGTTGAAATATGCATGGGTATCCCTGGAAAAGAAGGCAGCATATTGTGCTCCAAAATCTCTATGTACTTTTCAGCATTAATGGTGCCATCACAGAATTAAACGTTATCTTTGCCAAGGGCACTGACACAACCCTATACTGTACCATGACAGACCCTGTCTTTTGGAATTTTTGTTGCTGGTAACAGTCTGGATGATCTTTTTCTTTTTTAGTCCGGAGCACACGGCATCCATTTCTCCCCCCCAAAATATCTGAAATACTGATTCATCTGACCACAGTTCACGTTTCCACTGTGGATGGTCCATCCCAGATGCCTCCAAGCCTAGAAAAGACGACAACGCTTCTGGAAACTGTTAACATGGGGCTTCATTTTGGCACAGTAGAGTTTTAACTGGAATTTGTGGATGTAACTACGTATTGTGGTACTTGACAAAGGTTTGCCAAAGTAGTCCTGAGCCCATGTGATGATACTGCTTATAGATGAATGATGATTCTTGATGCAGTGCCGCCTGAGGGATCACAGTATTTCAGCTTAGGCTTACACCCTTGTCCTTTACACACTGAAATTCCTCCAGATTCCTTGAATCTTTTAATTATGTTATGCACTGTTGAAGGTGAAATATCCAAATGTCTTCCTATCCTTCTTTGAGGAACATTGTATTTAAACATTAATCCTCATCTCATCTTTGCTCCTAAATGACAAGACCCTTATTATATGCTGCTTTTGTAGCAAATCATAATTACAATCACCTGTTGACATCACCTGTTTCAAATCACATCATTATTTAACCAATTTACCTGATTACTAGCCCTAAACTGCTCCTGTCCCAACTTTATTTGGAATGTGTTGCAGGTCTGAATGACAGGAAAGGATGTATATTTACAAATGAAATGAAGTAGACTAGACAAAACATGAAACATTTTGTGCTCATATTGTCTGCAATGAAATACAAGTCAAAGTACATTTGGAAATCACTACTTTCTTTTTTTTAATTTGGGGTTGTATATTTACTATGGAATGTTTATTATACTTATAATAAAAAATAAAAGTAAAAGTACAGATATTGAGTAATAGTTTTACTCATTAAGTACAATATCTGTCAAAAACACAAATAAAAAGTAAATAAAAACTACTACATTAAGTAGTATTTAAGCTTTAAAATTGTAAATAAAAAGTGGAAATTAGTTTCTACACCTTTAAAAAACAAAATCGACATCATCGATTGACATTTGTTGAATTTGAAAATAATACTGGTTGAAAAAACAATCAGGAATGTTTTGGTGAACAAAATGTTGTTTTAATATAAAAATTGAGAGGGCCATAATTTATGTTTAGCAAACAAAATAATAAAGGCATTTAAAAAATGCCAGCAGTAATTCATAAATAAATAAATATGATTTATCCTGGCCTTTTTTTTGTAACAATGCCTTGTTGTTGACATTATTATTATTAATATTAGGTAATTTGTTGCATCTAATGCAGTGTTACAGAAAAAAAGTGTAAAACTTTATGAACTATGTTTAATTGAATCCTCTGTTATCTGACTTCTGTGTGGGCCTAAAACAAAAACTTATGAGTGGGCCATTTGACCGAAGCAGTACTGAATGGATGAAGCCTCCTTACAGTTCTACACAGCCCTGTTTATTTCTACTGTGTGCGCTACAGAAACACCCTGCTTTGATCATCAGGTTGAATATTTTACCTTCAGCTGCTTTCCTCTACTTAGGTTCCGGAAAGTAAGTTGTTTGGTTGTGGTTTTTGAAGGACTCATCTGGTTAGGATTACAGCGCATAGCCGAGGGGAACCAATCCCAGGTCCATTTTGATGCAAGTGTGAATGGTGCTTGACTTGAGCTAAAGAAGACGAGCGTATAGAAGGCCACTCAACACATCTGCAAATCAGCAGCTCTATCCCATAATTTACACAGACGATCTACACAACACCTGCCATCCTCCGAGAAGATCAATGGCTTTCTTCATTGTTTAGAGAAGAAGACGGAGACTAAAAGAGCAGAGGTCAAAGACAGATGTCAGATGATGGAGTCACACCTGTTATTCACACACACTCAGACCTAAACACACACACTGCAGGGAAACGCCACTTATCAATGACTTCAGTCATCAATAGACAGGTGCAGCACTGCAATACAATGCTTTTCTTACTTTTCTTTTGTTTATAGTTAAAATGACTAAAAAGGCTTTAATCAAGAAGCATTTTCAAGACAAGTAAAAAAAATATTTTAAGAAATAAAGTTCCAAAATTAAGTGAGTTTTTTTTTTAAAACAAGCAAAATAATCTTGTTTTGATTTTGAAACAAGATTATGAGCAATAAGGTGAAATAAACTATACTCTTAACCCTTGTATACTGTTCAAATTTACTACCCTTTCATTATGTTTGTGGCTGTTTTTGCCCCATTGGCTTCCATTATAATGACATTTTTAGATTGCAAAGCCATGACAGCATATAATTATGCATTCTTGATTGTTGGTGGTATTTCTTGTTGGGAAGAAGTAAAATGTGTAATTCTTTTATTTGTGTATCCACCTACAAGTGAAAACATCCCAACAGCACACAAGGGTTAAAATAAAGGTAGCAAGAAAAACCAGAAAAATGGGGTTTCACAGTTATGCCAAAGAAGAGGCTTTTTTTCATAGTTTGAAGAGCATTTTAGTGTAATATAAAGATTCAGTTAAGTGAGTTCCAGTTTTCACTGTGAAGAACCTTTTGTGTAATACAAAGTCTCCAGGGATGATAAAGGTTCTTCATGGAACCATCAATGCCAATAAATAACCTTTATATTTAATAGTGTGCTAAACCGTACACTGTAAAAAATGCTGGGTTTCACACAATCCCTTCATGTTGTCCCAATGCAAATCAATTAAGTTTTCTTTTTACAATTTTAAGTTAATTGAACATAAAACAATTCAGCTCTCCCACAAGAAAAAACTCAAGAATTGTGTCATTTTAGCTCATTTTAAATAAGTACTTAGAACAAGCAGCAAAAAATATTTTTTTGAGTGTTAATACAGTATATACGGGACAAAACACTTTAAGCTTCGATTACAGAACACAGCTTGAGTGCATAACTGCTTTTACTAAATGATTAGTATTTAATTAAAGGTTTTTTTTTAATTCAATTTTTATCAAGCAATTTATCAAGTGCCTTGCTTTTGAGAACTAGAATAGCTTATCTGTTGAATAACAACACGTTCAGATACTAATGATGTTGCATGTAATTTGACAACATTTGAGCATAATTGCTTCACTAATACTGAATGAACAGGTGTTGTTCTTATTAGTGGACAGAGATTCAAGGGCTCAATTTCATGTCAGTAGGACAGCTGCTACTTTGAAGAAGGTTTTGGGAAAAAAAAAAATTATTACTTAATGCATTTTTTTAATTCTCAGTTGGTTAGAAAAAAAAAGCATCCAAGATTAAATTAAGTGAAGTTTCACAAACTAATTTCGAGAGGAGCACGTGATATGATTGAGCACGACTGGCTACTCATCCGTAATCAGTATTAATCCAATCAGATTGATTCAAGCTTACAATAAATAAACCGATTTCCTCTACCGATCTATCTTCATTTCGGAAGAATCCCCCCTTCCACCCCATCTACTCCTTTTCCTCCCTTTTCTAAGGGGAGCTTTCGAGACCTACCTGATCTCGAACCCCTTCATATGCTTATTTGACTGGGCGGGAGCCTTGAGCTCAATTATCTTCGAGCTCAGGGTTCTCTCCCGGGACAGCATGCCAAACCTGCTATTAACGCTTAAGCATATCTAAGTGGGAACTCTTGAAATAGATTAAATAATAAAAATGACAGCATCTGATCACAAATTTGTGTATTTGAATATGGAAAAAAAATGGGCTACACTTTATTTAGACTTTCCTTTTTTGAGATACTGTTGACTATAAATTATACTATATTTAAGAAATACTAAGCTAACTAAATAACTGATTCCCTTTAATGTATTAATAGACTGTAAGCAGAATTAGTTGATGTACACTGCAAAAAGTTCCACACAATTCCTTAATGTTGTCCCAACACAAATCAATTAAGTTAACTTAATTGTGGATTGAACATAAAACATATAAGATATTCCCCCCCCAAAAACATGGTTGGTTCAACTCATATTAAGTAAGTAGTAGTAAAAAAGCAACAAAAGTACTTTTTTAAAGTAGGTGCAAAATTACAAGCAGATAGGAAAAAAGTGACTGCATTACAATTTTAATTTGAGTCAGATGAACTACATAAGTAATTTCAACTTACATCAGTTAAACTCACTTAAAAAGGTGAAGTTGAAATGTGCAAAACTTAAAAATAAAGTTGATTAACGAAGTAAAATAAGGTAAAATAACAAAGACATATGCCGTCATGACTTTTTGATCATATAATTTTTTTGTGTACCAATACTTCATACTACTTATAATAGTCAGCAGAAAATAATGTTCAGCAGCAATTAAAAGTGAAATATAAAAATGAATTATAATAAGTGATTAAAAAAAATTATGATACAAATTAGAGCTGCACGACATTGAAAAATCTAACATTGCGATATTTTGTTAGTTTGCAATATGTAAATACAATTTCACCAGATGACTTGAATATCTCTATTTGGAAAGAATTAATCATTTTACAATCTACAAGATAAATACAGTAAAGGAAAAAAATACAATTGAAATAAACAGTGTTTCATCGTTTTCCAAGTCTAACAGTATTTGAGTCCAGTTATTGAATATTAAAAATAAAAATAATTCAATAAAGATAATCATTATTAACATTACAAAAGTTACAGTTTCTTATGCCAATATGTTTTTAAAATGATGATACAGTCACAGGCCTCAAAAACATATCCTGCGATGTGACATTTGCGAATGGTCACATAGCGATATTAATGCTGAAACTATATATTGTGCAGCCCTAATACAAATAATTATTAATGCATAACATCCCACCTCATGGTAAGTCTTACAGAACCACTATAATCATTTATATAAAGGCATTTACAATTTTGAAACTACTGCAATCTATTTATTTGCCAGTGATGTTTGCACAAAGATTTCCCGGCCTTAAAAGCATGTCATGATTGGCAAGCATTACATTCAAACAGATGACATAAAAAGCTTGGTTTCTGCATTGTTCCACGTGAAACTGTGGCAGCTGCTCTTAAAGCAAACCATTGTGTCTCATAAAAATGATCTCCTCCTCTCTCCATCAAGCCCAAACACTGGCTGTGCTGTAAATGTTTACAGCTCTCTGGAACGCCATGTCCGACCAGGAATCTTAAATAACTCATTAGGGAACGTTTAATGTAACCTGAGAGGTGTGTTTAGTCTACAAGTGTGGAACTAAGGTTTTTTTTTTTTATCAGTGGGCCAACAGGTGCATCTTTTCATCACAACACAGAAACCCCTCAGTCAGTTAAAATTAATTAAAAGCAAGATATTCATGTGTTTTGATCTCTTGAACTCAGACTGTAAATCAGGAATATAATTAACTACAATGCCCATGAGGCGGTGGGGTCATTATATTGGAGTGCATCTGAGGTCTGCCCTGCTTTATTCATTCAATTTACAGCAATAAAAGGAGAGGGAGGCGTCTTTAATCAGCAAACTGCTTGATGAAATATGTGTGTGCATGTTAGGAGGTGTTTCACAAATGTTCTCACATTTTTACAGAAAATACCGTATCACATTAGTATTCAGATTGGCTCTGGATTTTCAGTAAATTTTATACACATGTACATAAGTCTTATTAGTTATTATATATATAATCTCAGGGGTCCCCATATTGAATATGTACAGTATACAGGGGAAGACAGAA
Organism: Danio jaintianensis; assembly: GCA_903798115.1. Classification (NCBI taxonomy): domain Eukaryota; kingdom Metazoa; phylum Chordata; class Actinopteri; order Cypriniformes; family Danionidae; genus Danio; species Danio jaintianensis. The sequence goes on from CAIGQV010016547.1 coordinate 4,969,375, forward strand.
TTATTAGCTCTTCTAAGACATTTTAATTCATTTTCAAATACATCATAAGTGATGTTTAACAGGACAAGGGATATTTGTTACAGTTTTTCTTATTATATTGTTTTTCATAAAATTATTTCATTTAGTTTTGCCGCAATAATTAATTTGTTTTTATTTATTAAAAACTGCTAGGATTAATATAATTTTTAATGGCTACAGAACAAAACCATTGTTGTCCAATGACTTGCCTAATTAACCTAGTAAACCTTTAAATTGTACTTTAGTATCCTGCAAAAAAACTAATTAAATAATAATATGTAGTGTCATCATGACAAAGACAAAGGCAATTAGTTATTAGAAATTAGTTTTTAAAACTATTACGTATAAAAATGTGAGAAAAAAATCTTCCTTCAATTAAACAGCACCTGGCAAATTGTGAAAAATAATGACAATTTCAATGTACTTGTAATTGCAAAATTGCATGTTTCTTTTAGGATTAGGTTTCAGTTATTATAAACAGCAGAATATAAAAATATTATTTTATTATTATTTTAAAAAGTAAAGGAAATGGGTATTTTTTGGAATTTTTATTAATAGGACTCCTATAACCGCAGATCTATAAAAATGCTAAGTAACTTATGACCATTCAAATGTCAAAATGACTTTTGTGATCTGTAATAAATATCTGTAATAAAATTAATTACTTTTTTTATTTTTTTATTTTACAATGTGCATTCTTTCATTTCTATGGTGATGACATCCATATATATATTTTTTCTAGAATAAAATGTTCTTCCTCCTATTACTACCTTCCCTTCCTCATTGAGAAGCAAATCATCATGTCTGTGACCTAAACTAAAGCCTATTGGCTAATATTAATGTATTTTCAATGGGAAATTTAAAAAGTATAATACATTACAGTAAGATCAGATGTTTTTTGAAGATGAGCCATTAGTAAACAAAGAGTTTATATCATATTCAACGTTGCTCATGACAACAATTGATTGATTTCATAATGGAAAGCAGGATCAAAGCTAAACTGGAAACACACATAAGGCTTGTTGTTGTATCCCCCCCTTCCAAGTTTGCTTTATCAATATGTTAAACCATCTGAAAATGAGAGCCATAAATCACACCTCTCACCCCCCCCCCCCTCCACAAACTCCGGGAAGCCTCTGCTGAGCAGCGTGTGATGCCACTTTGCCAACTGCTAACAGCATTAGAGCCTGAAAAAAAAACCTAAACGCTGGATACCATTGTAACTACATTAAAGAAAACTCAATCCACCTCCTAAAGGCACTCAAAGGCACTCGCAGTTACATACTCGGCGGTTATCAAGCAGCGCGAGATGGGCTTACATGGAGGCTTGCTGGGCAATCTTAGCGTTTGACATGAGTGATGTGGAGAAGGAGGGAGTTCAGGTCGCTCTTCATAATGAGGGCAAGATTTATGGCAACACTTAAAGGGATGGGATCAATAGACCCTCCGTACTTCTGCAGAAACACGAGCAACGTGGAAGAAAGGAGCAGAGGAGAGGAAGGAGGAGAAAAGAAAAGAGATGTCTGCACATTAGGGTCAATACAAGTCAGGGTGGATCGGGTTGCAGGAGCGTCTGAATGCCCCATTGCCTCTGAGAAAGAAAAAGAAGAGGGGTACGAGAAAAGCAGCATCAGGTCAATAACTGCAGCGTGCTATTATATCACGGCTTAGATCCATTACTGGGACTAAATATACGTTTTTGTGCCTCTGCCAGATGTCTTTGTTACATTCACGGCGAGATCCAGTGGCGGCGATGCCAACTCTGTGCTCTGTGAGAGCCATTCTCTGTCCTTCAGCCTGAGGAGGACATCAGGAAATGATACACAACTGTAATGTTTCACTGGAACAAAGTCGCGGCCTCCAAATGGAAAGACGACACCAAACGTATAGGACTGCTAAAGAGATAGATCAGTCAGATATGAAAATTATGTCATTTACTCACCGGAAAATGTTCTCATGTCACATGGCCCATGTCATATGGCTTGCTCTTTTTCGGGAAACACAAAAAGGCGAGTTCTTTGAGATTATCTGAGATATATTTATATATTTTTTTTTTTCAATGTGACAAAAGTTAATAGGCCTCATTCACCAATCATTCTCTTTGTTTCTCAAATTTAAACTGAAAATGTTTATTTTGCTAGTGAACATTCTTATTCTTCAGTTAAACCACTGAAAGAAAAAAAGTTTGTTTTGGTAATCTTCAATCATAGTCTGACTATTCTTTTTTTGCGTTTGGAGTGGTGATCTTTCTCTCATGATGTCATTTTAAAGACGTCAGCCACAATATTCTTAACCACGCCCCCCTTAGTGTTAGTTTGCTGTGGCGAAATGATGTGCACAAAGATAGCCCCGCCCCCCTACTCAATATTCCGTTTTAGTTTTAAGTACATCAACATACTGAAATAAACGTCTCAGCAACTTCTGGTTCAATATCATTGTGCCTGCTGCAGCCATGGTACAGCAGCAAAGATCCATGAATAGGAGTATAGTTCCTAGCCATGTCGGCCTAGAAAAAAGCAACTTTTCATTTTCTGTTGTTAGTACACAATTTAACTACAGAAAAGTTAAGCTTTAAATAAGAAAATGATTGAAACTCTTTTTTTGAAATTGTTGAGTGAGATAGTAATTTTCAAATACGATTAAATGATCTATGCTCAGCTAAGCTAAAAATGCTCTGGATTCAAATATGGTAAAACTGAGAATGAGAGTAGAGTTCCTAGCCTTGTCGGTCCAGAAAATAGCAACTTTTTATTTTATGTTGTTAGTACACAATTTAACTACAAAGGAGTCAAGCTTTAAATAGGAACATACTTGAAACTCTTTTTTGTTCTGATTCAAAGATCTATGCTAAGCTAAGCTAAGCTAAAAACGCTCTGGATTCAAAAATGATAAAACTCAACTGTTTAACTCTAGATGACTTGTAAAACGAGCCTATTTGCAAATAAAAAAAGAGTGTTCACTTAACTTTCACACAAGCCTAACATATGGCTTCTGAGTACCTGAAATACAGCATACATTTCCAGGACTACTACTAATGATGATGATTTTGCAGAGATTTTCCATCCTTTATACGAAAACCTCCACTCCCTGTTCAATGCAACTGGAAAATGCTGTCATCATTTGGTGTATTTAATAAACTTTTTCATCTGTACTACTTTTCAGTGCAGCTGCAATGCAGCGTACTAAAGCTTTAAAAGGACTGAAAATCACCATAAAAGTATGATTGAATGAGATAACCTAAAAGCCTCCTGACAGAGAACATTGATCAAAGGCCTCCGTGTTTTACTGTACATTTGACAAATCAGAACAATCTCAGTGAACATCAGTTATTGACAGTGCACAGATAAGAGTTCAGGCCACCCTGACCAGTACAGCCCGCTCTTATTATCAACCTCGAGACACAGTCTATATTGACCCAGGACGAACCATCATTTATAATAATTCTCTACTTCCTCAAATGAATCAAATCGCATTTTCAATCCATTATTATTTTTTTTTTTTGAGAGCTTAATATATCTGATCTGCAGCCAGTTAGGCCTGAAGGCATGGAGATGCATAGGAAGAGGAAAAACAAAGCGAGAGAGAAAGAAAGGACGAGGGACATTAAGGGAACAAATCTAATTTGTCCCCACAAAAAAGGGAGTGTCCCTCGGGCCAAAATGCCAGTCACATGAGCCTTTCACTTCTTCATTTGTTTGAATGCAGCCTCCATTTGGTATTTAAACTAAAAGGCTCCTATCGCTGCCCCCATCAAGCCTCGCACTGTCCACTAATGCAGTCTAAAAGAGAGCAAAGTATCCGCAAAAATGAAATGTTGAATGACATTTCGCCTCCGGCATGCATGACTCAGTCATGACAGAGATATCTGGGCTTTGACAGCTCGTAGTCGCTCTAATAATAGTTCATCTCCTGCCCTTCGTTTCACTCATCAGGACCGCAGCGGCCCTCAAGAGCGGAGTGGCTCCTGGCAGCAGAATAGCCGTCGTTGTGATAAATTGTTTGAGCTTCTCTGATTAAACATGTATAATGTGTTGGCCGTGACTGTCATCTGAAGCTTACAGAAGAGCTGTTGTGCTGCCGTTCAAAGGGCTCAAATGGTGGGGAATCAAAACCGTGCTTGATCTGTACAGATAAAAGAGCTCATTGTCCTTTGAAAATATATTTCATAACTTTCTAAACACAAAACTTTGCTCTGTTTGTTGAACTTTGCGTTGATAAGCATTGTATATGTGTGTGCGATGTGTGGCAGGAGATGTTGGAAAGCCTGTCAAAGCTTGTGGCGTTCCTGTCTATCGAACACCTGCTGCTCTGTTTATCCTTTTGCTTACACAAAGTCTCTTATCGTTTCAGTCTGATCTTAACAGTTTGAGTGGAACATTTCAGTCAGGGTTGTTTCATGAATCTGTCACAATGCAATGCAAATGAATCTGTTAGTGAAGGATGAGAACATATTTACACAGAAAGCTGACTAGGATTCAACTAGATGCTTTGGTTGCCAATTTATATGTATTAAGGAAATCTTAGTGATCAACTGACATCGAACAGGCAATTACACTGCTGTTTGGGGTCAATACAATGTCTTTAAAGGGCCTAGTTTACCCTTTTTTCCAGATTTAATACAAGTCTTTTGTGTCTCCAGAATGTGTCTGTAAAGTTTCAGCTCAAAACACCCATCAGATTATTTATTATACCTT
>CAIGQV010016547.1:4974486-4987929 GCA_903798115.1 Danio jaintianensis
ACGTGTTAAACTTGTAAAACTCACTCTTGATCACATTTGATGATGATTGATGATCCTAGCGAACTGAACAGATCTTTTATTCCCGGTTGCTTTGCGCACGTCCTGTCTTGTTGATATGATTATACGCGTTACTATGGAGACATGTTAATGAGCAGCTGTTAATCAATTCGGTGGGCGGGGAAACCGCACTCCTACGTCAAGTTGCGGTCGGCCTCAAAATGGGAGGGATTTGGATGCTATTTTAACGTCAGGAAATTTTAAAAAGGTGGACACACCATACCTACACACAGTTCTGTCCAAACAGCTTAAAAAAGATAATTTTCATCATAGGTGCCCTTTAAACAATTTAATGCTTTTATTTGGTCATGTAAATGTAATTAAACTGATCAAAAGTGAAAATAAATATTTTTAATGTGAAGCTGCTTTGAAATTATCTGTATTGTTCACAGTGCTCTAAATAATTGACCAAAAAACAATTACAATTTCTATTCATAAAATAAATAAGTAAATCAATGAATGAATAAATGAATTAATAAACAAGTGAATGAATGAACAAATAAAATGAATGTATGAACAAACAATCAAACAAAATATTTCAAAAATGTGAGGTTAACTCTGACTTGTCATAGAATTTTTGTTTTTGTTTGTCGGACTGCTTATATTCTCATTTGTATGTCACTTTTTTTAACTGTGCACTTTAGAGATATAAATTATATATATTTTCTGCATTATGATATAAGCTTAAATCTGGGTACTGTATAAAAAGTACACTCTAAAAATTTGTACTAAATAGCATTAAAACTGGTTCTGGCTCGTAAGAAGCCACTTTAAGTGCTATAGCACCTATATCTTTAAAGGTTGTGATATGTTGCACCTTAACCACCCCAAAGACCCACTAAAGAACCATTACTGGTGCTGTATAGCACTGCAGTTGGTTCACTTATGACTACAAGGCAAAGAACCACTAAGCGGTCTAATGGTGCCACAAAGAACTGCTAAAGGACCAATTTTTGTGTGTGTGTATGTATTAAGCATTTCATATGGCAAAAATAATAATGACAGACTGAAAAAAAGCATAAATGTTGAAATGCAGCTGTTAAACTACAAAGAGACCAAACCTTCACACTACAGGTCACTGCTATTCATTTCCTTAGAGTAAAAGCAATAAAAACCCTCATTTAATCCCATTTCCATTGCTTCGACAACACAGCACTAAGTCTCAGCACATGCACCGTCAACCACACACCACCCGCGTGAAATATGCTGATCTCATGATGAAATAAAATCCCAGCAGGGAATGTGGCTTTGGAAACTAGCTCAAATCTCTAAAAACTCACAACACCTCTGTCTGCTGTAATTACAGCTAACCATTTGAGAAGATCAAGGTGAATCAACTCTTTATGGTGGGAAACATGTGCCCCAGATCACCCACACTACCGTGATGTTGACTTTATCCAAACTTCTCCAGCATCTTGAACGGAAAGTATTCTGCATCGGCCACAAATGAATATGCATTCAAAGGGGGTGCATGTTAGAGTGTTTCCCAACACTTTTCATGACAACACAAACTCAAAAGGAAGGTCCAGACAGTGTTTCTTTTCAGACTCCAGTTCAGATGGATCTGATTGCCAAGGCACAATTTGAGCACAAAATAAATGTTCTGGATTATGCTTTAAGCTTCTTCTTCTTCTTTTTTTCACTTGTAAGAGACTTTTGTACAAAAATTGACTCTACATTCACAAAAAAAGAGAAAAAACTAAAACAACACATGCAAAAAGTGCATACTCTGTGTGGCCTCTGTAATCTGGCTTTGTATAAATTAGTTTATTGTGTTTGAGCTGGTTTTGAGGATCTAGCGAGAACACATGTGCAGAGAAAGAGACATATGTTTTATGAGAGCGACAAAAGGCTGTTTGAAAATGTCGTGTGGAAAGCCCTTATATGAAGATTGTTTGGATGTGTTTGCTGCAGATGATTAGCTTCCATGTTAGCACTCATTTAAAATAGGCCAAACTAACTAAAACAATGAGAACACATTTGCATACATGTGTTGTGAATAAGGCTAAACAGTTTTCATAAGAAGTTTAAAAGTTCAAATAATCATGCAATTATTAATGAATGAGACCTAATGTTTTTTTGTTCAGTATTTATTTTTAAAATTAAACTGCGGTTCAGTTAAACTATGACTGTCTTTTAAAAAAAGTCAAATCTGTCAATATTGCTGCAGCCAGCCAGCATCAAACACAGTTGTTGTTGTAATTATGGGAATAGATTGGAAATGGTTGCACTTTAAAATGCAAAATTAGTTGCCAATATATTTCAGTCACAGCTACTGCACTACCGTTCTAATCTGCTTGATTTATTTGACTTTCGAACACGTGCTGACACTCATACATTGAAGTCTGCAAGGTTAAACATACTGTAGAATAACTTATAGTAAGGATAGTCTTTTCATGCCAAATGGAAATACTATAGTGTGAATTTGTAACAATTAAGCATGTCATAAAACTTACGTTGTGCACTGGGAAAAATGCATCACAAATATATCTCACAAATCTGAAGCATATCTACAATACTGTCCCATTCAACAGGGTAAACTCAGAGTTGTTCACACATGCAGAGTGAAGGGCTGGGACAATAAATAGAATTGAGAAATGATTCTACACTATTCTATTACTTTGAGATTTTCAGAATGCACTACGACTCTCTCTTGAATCGTTTCAGGGCTTAATTTTTACAAATTTTTGCATGGATTACAAACAGCCGTACTCTGCTGTACAAAACTGCTGTACTCTGCCCTATCTGTTCTACTCCTTACACATACCACTTGAACCTAAAATAATCATATAATAATAGAGTTAGAAAAGGTTTGAGCAAATACAAGAGGGTTAATTGTGAGTTGTGTTTATAGTAATCTTATGGCATAAAAACTATTTGACCACTTATGTACAATCACTCTTTTTTATGAGAGTTTAAGTGTATGGTTAAAAAGCTGCCTAGATCGCCGTATGATATTAAAGTATCACCTTTTAGTTTAAAATAGAGATGCATACAAAAAAAAAAAAAAAGATTTACAAATAGCTATGGATTAATTTATCACACCAGCCTTAGTATTCCTTTAGTAGACAGGTATCTATAGCTGAAAAACCCATACCAAAAATTTTCTGTATGGATATATGTGTACTAGGGATGTACAAATATTTTGGTCACCGAAAATTATCAGCTGAAACTGGCTTTTTTGGTTTTCGCCAGAAATATGAGACAAAAAAAGGCTATCCTGCGTCTCACTCCTTAGAAGCATTCAGCATGCTGGTTTCACAGTCGCCACTGTCCCACTGGTTTCACTGTCCCTTCAGCCTTAGTCAACCGCTGGCAAGGTTGTTTCTGAATCACAGTTTCTGTGCAAAGTGAATCGGCTTTTACACTGGATGCGGAAAGCACTGCACTATGAAACCCATTCATTTTAATGGCTTGTTCCGTGCAAGGGTATTGTTGCTGCACCAACCAGAGCACAAGAGCAGTGGAGCACACCATCAACTAGCCTATACACACTGTGGTCAAAATTCAAAAAAGTTAAATATTCTGCTCTGTGAATTTGTGGACAAATGTTCACACACATGCTCATCTGAAAAGCAAAGCGCACTCAAATAATGTGTCGACATGACATTTCTATAGTATACTTGTTCCTGCTGCTTGCAATAATACTACTGTGCTGTCATGGCAATGCTGACAAAATGATGCCTCTCGATTTATTAATTTTTGGTTATGGTTTTCAGCCAAGTGTATCTAGAATTGTATTTTATCAAGCAATATAAAGTAATTTTGTGTAATGTGTACTATTCAACTCCTACTAGTACAGTATATAATGTATTAAACTAGTGTACTGTAAACTGAACTTACTGACTGAATGCAAAGCTCAAGATCCTCAAGGACACACTGGCAGTGGTTTTAGGAGAATGTTACCATCTGAAATGACTGAATCTAGAAATAATATCTGAAGTGACAACCCTGGAGATTGTAACCCAGTTTTCTACCAGAGAGAAGACCTCATCCACCCAAACAGGGACACACGATACACGCACTCTTCTGCAGATATGTGCACCTCCACAACATCTATCAAATACAAGTTTTCTCTTTTGGCACATCCATCAAAATGTTCTTTTGCTCCCCCTGCCTGCAGTGGTGTCCTTTTTCCAAAGCCTGACTGACTGATGGAGTCTATGGGCAAAGCAGCGGGTCAGGGAGACAAAGAACAGAAGCCTAAATCAGCTTTGTTGTTGATCAATATTAATTTGATTTGCTTTTATTGCATTTTGGTCATCAGGGTGAACAGTTAAAGACATGTCAGCAACACCTTCTGAAACATAAGTGCTGGAGAGAAAAAGAGAAAAGAATTATGTGTTGAAAATATATCAAAGTAGCTGTTGAAAAATATAGGTTCACAGAAGATTTTTCAATTTAGGATGTAAAATAAAGGTCTGTGATAAATGTAACTTGGAGATACCTGGAGGTTTTACTGTTCAACATCAAATGCACACACATTCTTATGTTGCTACATATTATAAACATCAACATTTTATAAAATAAACAGCATTAAAATTACATTTTTGGTGTGTAAAATAAATGCTAAACATCTGAAGCATCTTGAATGTATCTTACCACAGAGCTTTTTTCTTTCTTCAGAATAACTAGAAAAATTTTGCAGGAATCAACTGTGAATTAGTTTATGTGCTGATTTGAGGCTAAACTACTGAAACTGAAAAAAAGAAGTACAAATCTTACTCAGAAATCCAAGTGAAGTCACATTTAATAATTAAAAATGTGCTTAAAATTGGGTGGAATTTGTTGCTAAAATATGCTCAAATTGTGCATCCATGAAGGTCCAGTAAAAATTTGTAAAAAACATTCATTCATTTTTTGTAAAAACACATTATGCCGGTATTACCTCTGACTAAAACACTAGAAAAAGTTGGTTATTGTCAATGTCGCACTGTATCCAAAAATACATCCAAACTTCTCTTTATAGTGATTTTTGTTGAAATCAGTTGAGTGTTCTTCTCTGTAGCACTTCATATGAATAGGGTATAAAGATGGTCATTCTACCTAATGTGTGCATAATATTATTATAATAATAATTATTATTATTATAAATAAGGGTGTTTATTAAGCAGATGAGCAAATTAGAATTATTTATGAAAAATTATGTGTCATTGAAAACTACAGTAATAACTATGGAGCGAGATCAGTCTCGAAAATAATACATTTCACAATACATACAACACAATTCACATTTCCAAAATCCAGTTCAAAACACGATTGCTGAAATGCACAAATCCAATTCAATTGGTGAAAAGATTTATGATTTTAACTTGTGAATTCACAAATTATGTTGTATTTATGAATTGTTTCGAATTTACAAATTGGATGTTGTAAATGTGAATTGTGCTGTGCATATAAGAATTTTATTTTGTAAATTTATTATTTTTGAGACTGATCTGGCTCCATAATTAACTGCTGAAAATCCAACTTTGTATTAAAGCAATAAATTGCAGTTTAACACACTTGAAAAAGAAAGCAGATGTTTTCAGTTGAAATAATACACACTACTGTTCATATATTGTAATAAACACAGCCTTGGTGAGTATAAGAAATGAACAATAGTATGTACAACAATTAAAGAATAACAATTAATAACAATAATAAACTATTACTGTATAACAGTAGGCAACACGGTGGCTCAGTGGTTAGCACTGTCGCCTCACAGCAAGAAGGTCGCTGGTTCGAGTCCTGGCTGGGTCAGTTGGCATTTCTGTGTGGAGTTTGCATGTTCTCCCCGTGTTGGCGTGGGTTTCCTCCGGGTGCTCCGGTTTCCCCCACAGTCCAAAGACATGTGGTTATAGGTGAATTGAATAAACTAAATTGGCCGTAGTGTATGTGTGTGTATGGATGTTTCCCAGTACTGGGTTGCAGCTGGAAGGGCATCCTCTGTGTTAAGTTGGCGGTTCATTCCGCTGTGGTGACCCCTGATGAATAAAGGGACTAAGCCGAAGGAAAATGAATGAATGAATGTATAACAGTTACAATTAATATACAATTCAAGAGTTCCCACTTAGATATGCTTGGCGTTAATAGCAGGTTTGGCATGCTGTCCCGAGAGAGAACCCTGAGCTGGGAGATAATTGAGCTCCCGCCCGGTCAATAAGCATATAAGGGGGTCCGAGATCAGGTAGGTCTTGAGAGCTCTCCTTAGAAAAGGGAGAAAAAAGAGGAGATGGGGTGGAAGGTGGGATTCTTCCAAAACGAAGATAGAGCAGTAGAGAAAATTGGTTCATTTATTGTAAGCTTGAATCAATCTGATTGGATTAATACTGATTACAGATGAGCAGCCAGTCGTGCTCAATCATATCACATGCTCCTCTCGAAATTAGTTTATGAAACTTCACTTCAAGAGTTCCCACTTAGAGCTCGGAGATAATTGAGCCCAAGGCTCCCGCCCGGTCAATAAGCATATAAGGGGGTCCAAGATCAGGTAGGTCTCGAGAGCTCCCCGAAATGCTATTAACTCGGGACAGCAGCCGCGTATTCGAAGAATCTCCCCCCAAAAGCTAGAAAGTTTTATTATATCCGGCTGCTGGATATAGCGGTTTTAGGAAAGGAAGAAGTAAAGAGAGCAGAAAAAAGGGGGGGAAAGGGTTGACTCGTTGAGAGTCAAAAAAGCTAGAGGAACACTTCTGACGGAGATAGAGCTGGGGAGTGACAGCGCTATATATAAATATATATATATGATCTAAGGCCTGGAGGGGGTGATTAGGAGACTTCTGTGAGTCAAATTGGGGTTTAACTCCTGCGGGAGTTAGGGCAGCAATTCTTGCTTTTGCCGTCTCCAGCAGGAATCGTGAAGTGGGACTTGGGCCATGGAGATTTCTACTGAAGGGTGAGTGGCGAGTTTGGCGAAGACTCCTACTGGAGATAGAGCGGGGAGTGACAGCGCTCTATATAAATGTATATATCTATGAGTCAGGGGGCCTGAAGGTGAAAGACTGCTTGAGGAGTTTTTGGAATCAAAAGTGTGTTACTAGGTGGTTTGTGGGGACAGGGATTTGGGTTTTCCTGGAATGTAGACATGTTAAAGTGTTTGGAAGGGTCGTGTGGAGGAGGGGTCCCGAATATATAAATGAAGTGTCCTTGTGTGATGGATGTCTTTACTTGTTTGATGAGGAAAGAATTTGTTTCCACGTCGAACAGGGTTAGATCTGGGATGGTAGGGTGTATTCTTATGTTGAAATTAGAAGTTATGGTGATTTCTTACCATCTAAGGTTATTAAGCATCTAAGGCATAGGTCTCAAATTCGACATCCGAAGGGCCACAGCCCCACCCCAACCCCGAACGAACACACCCGACCAAACCAATCGAGGAGCCCAAGATCACTCCTGAACACCCCGACCAGCTGCACCGGCCATACCCGAAAAGGGCCAGAGCGAAACCGCACAGAGCCGTGCCCCCCCCCAGGAAATGAGCCCAAGACCCATGATCTAAGGACACCAAATGGAAGGGTAAACATAGCATCAAGGACGCGATCTGTATGAATGGATAGGTAACTTTGTGATGGGTGAAATGCATTTGAATGGAGGTGGGAAATGAATTATATATTAGTGAGTGGGGAAACTTGGAAAATGGTGTGTTGTAAGGGTTTTGGAAGTGTTTGAATGCGTTAAATGCTGTGAGATATGGAGAGTTCTAGGGGCGACAGCTTGTAGACTGAGGGAGATGGTGGGGCAAGGGGTGGCTCATGGGAGTATAATATCTGAATAGGGAGGGATGGTTGTTGGAGGCAGTTCTGTTTCTGGAGCCAGCTGCTGAGTTTCCTGAAAGGGAATTGGGGCGTGGCTTTCTTGCCGTTTTATTTGACAGTCCGGGTTGATCTTATTCTGGCAGAGAGATGGTGGGCTGAGGGTATGGAGCGTGGCATGGGCTAGTATCCTGGAGGTTCCTCTTGAATGCGGGGTAGTGAAGTGATGGTGTAGTAGAGTTTTAACCCTTTAACGATCCTGTAAATTTGCTTAAAATGCTAATGTATCTACCGCAGAGTCAACAGATGAAACATTACTCCATTCGTCAGAAATGTCAGAGCGGGAAGTTGTTTGCTCATTTCCTTGCCATTATACCACCGACCAACTTGCACATGTAAACTCTCTCGTGACGCTTCTTGTGTTTGGAATGGACGCATGAGTTGCTATGTCATGATACAATCAGATTTCTACTCAATATGAATTATTATTATTTTTATATATTATTATATATATATATATTTTTTTTTAATCTATGATGTCATCAAAACCCTGGACTTTAAAAACAATGTCTCATTTAATCAATACTTAACTACTTTGATCTAAGTGAAAAATAACTATGCTTAGTATATTTACATTAATATCACAAGCTTATCTGGCTGAAGTCATATTAAAGGTCATTGCAACTTCTTAATTAATGGCGAACTGCATTTTCATGCATATCACTTCTCTACTGTACTTATGAAAACAGAGTCTGTTGTTCTTATTTGCCATTGCACTGTTTCAATCTCACAATTTTCTGAGCTCAGGAATCGGTTGGTGCTGCGTGTTCAGCTCCTCCCCCCCTCCATGCTGAGCTCATTAATCTCCAGAACTTAAACAGAGCACTTATTTTATTTACATCAATTATTTAAATTTATATTACGTGAGTTTATCTAACCCTGTAAAAATCCTATATCTTACATTGTCACTGTTGAACTCATGTCCCAGTAAGTACCCAATGTTTTTAATTTTTCTTACCTTTCTCTTAATCTATCTATTATTTCCTTTCTCTCTTCTCTATACTTTAAACACTCATATTTAACATGCTCAATTGTTACTCGTTGCGAGTGAGTTGGTCCATTCATGTCAAAGAGAGGGCGGGACTGATTCTCGTTGTGAAGCTCCTTGGATGTTGGTGGTTTGTAGCACTTCTTTGATCCAGCTATTGGTTCAATGACATATCAATCACAAGAGTGCAGAGGTCGGCGGCCATTTTGTTTTCAAAATAGTAGTAATGTTTACGTATGGCAGGACGTTACTCTCCCTAACGCGTTATAGATTTAGTAGATCGGGATACTAGTTTGAAATGATAGCATTGTATTCCGTGGATGTTATCAACGAATAAGTGCGATATGGACTAAGTATATTACTGAATTTGATTGACTGGACCCTTGCAGTGTTGCATATGGATCTGTGGACAGACGGGAGGCTTGAAGGGTGAGTTTCTTCGGTTATTATTATTTCTTTGGTTGTTCAGAGTTCGGCTTATGCAGCGGCTCAGATACCGGAATCTCTGATGTCTGAGGGATTCTGACGGAGTTCGTGGACTGTCAGCTTGCGTAGGATGAGCATGGGAAGACCAGGAGGTGGTATAAACTGGAAGGAGAGGAAGATCTTTGACGGCGTTGTGGTTGACTTGTAGAAGAGCAGGTGGGCCAGCTGTTTTTTGCGGGGGCTTCGGACTTGATTGGTAGTCCTGGTGAGGCTGGGTGGCGCTGAGCTTCGGCTGGATTTTTTGGGAAGAGCGGGGCTCTCGCCGAATTGTTTATCAGTTCTTTTCCAAATGATAGGTTTGGTGGTGCGATGCTGTAAGAAGCTTTGAAGCCTGAGCGTTTTTTGTAGCGCTAGCGGTCTTCAAAAAGCGAAGATCTTCCAAAACGAAGATAGAGCAGTAGAGAAAATTGGTTCATTTATTGCAAGCTTGAATCAATCTGATAGGATTAATACTGATTACAGATGAGCAGCCAGTCGTGCTCAATCATATCACGTGCTCCTCTCGAAATTAGTTTATGAAACTTCACTTAAAGAAAATGAAACAGCAAAATAAGTGGAAATAACATGGAAGCAAGTTGCAAGTAACAGGACGCCAAACTGTATCATATTTATGGAAAATACCTTCAAAAGCAAGATGGATCTAAAGGGTGTGTTTCAGATCCCACCCCCGCACCCCACCTCACCATCTTAAAAGACACACATCACCTCTACCTCATTTCTCATCATCACAGGGGGATCATAACTTTCCCTCAAAACCACACGGCTCTCTTCCGTCTGTGAAGACATGATGACAGCCGTAACCCATCAGTGACCACAAGACTGAGATTACAGCAAGAGGGCTCCCTTTTGAAAGTCCATTAGGATGAGTTAGGGTGCTTTCTCAAATAAAGCCATTAAAGATATGGATCGGAATTCCAAATCCAAATCTTTGCTCATAATATCTGTTCCAAGATGAGGTGTGTCTTGTGATACAACAAAAAGACTACTTTGGTAGTGCCCATATTCACATATTCCTCAAACATGTAGGCACTTTATATTGTAATCTTCTTGATTTATCATATTTGAAAAAAATCTCTGCAATACTGTGAATGCTAAGGAGATCTTTGATGCAGGCAGCATGGTGGCTCAGTGGTTAGCACTCACAACAAGATGGTCACTGGTTTGAGTCCCGGCTGGGCCAGTTGGCATTTCTCTGTGGAGTTTGTATGTTCTACCCATGATCACATGGGTTTCCTCCGGGTGCTCCGCTTTCCTCCACAGTCCAAAGACATGCAGTACAGGTGAATTGAATAAACTAAATTGGCCATAGTGTATGAGCGTGTGTGTGTGAATGCAAGAGTGTTTCCCAGTACTGGGTTGCGGCTGGAAGGGCATCCGCTGCATAAAACATATGCTGGAATAGTTGGTGGTTCATTCAGCTGTGGCAACCTCTGAAAAATCAGAGACTAAGCCAAATGAAAATGAATGAATGAATGAATGAATGAATGAATGAATGAATGAATGAATGCAATAAAACTAACAGTTTCCATCAGTCTTTTTGAGTTGTCAACTTTGACTGAAATAAATTACTTTTAATTGAAAAAAAACAAAACAAACAAATTAGATTTTTATCGCTTTACACAGATTGCATTAAATTTGTAGCATAAACACAAGTTTAACAGTTCATACACTTTTTCCAAAGTCAAATTTAAGCAATTTCCAGGTACAATTTCAAACTTTTACAACACTTTATAAGTGCGGCATATATACATACTTCATCACAACATATCAGATGCTAATTATTATTCTCTTCTATAATATTCAAATTTTTGTTTTGATGGCATATTTGCCCAATCCCAAAATTTAATTGTTGTCATTTACTCCTTTAAATGTCATAAATAGCATTTTAAATATGTAATCTTTCATCTTAAATTTGTATTTATTTTAATTTCAAAGGGTGCAGTTTAAAATAAAACATTTTAAAGCAAACATACATCGTTTATGCAACACGAAACATTTATTTTATTCAAATAGTTAATTATCATTACCTATTTAGTAAGTCAAAGTATTACGAAAGCAACACAATTACATTTCCAAGCAGTTTCAAGCACTTTATCCAAAATCAAAGCACTTTTCAAACCTTTTGAAGGGTTTCCAGCACCCGCATAAACCCTGAAATTCCTTCCAACTAACTGATGAACCAATTAATCTAATCAGTTACTGTTAATTTCCACAAGTTGCACATGCGGAACATAATAAATAACTCATTTAGCATACAAATTTAATGAACAAGTAAAATATTAATCCACTCCCATTAGCACAGCCGTTGCTCATAGAAAGAATGCAGTGTTTACCTCTGGGGTGTCCAAGCCTTTTTTTGTGGAGTTGGAATTTGGTAATAGCGATAATTACAGCACGGCGTGATGGCACCTTCATCTCCAATCATAATCAAATACATCCAACCAAGCTAATCAAGGTCTTCAGGCTCACTAGAAACTTCCTGGCAAATCTACTGGAAATGGTTGGAGATACATTTTGCAGGACAGTGGCCCTCCAGAGGCAGGGTTGGACACACCTGGATTACATTCATGTATGCTGCCTTCATGTGCTATTAGAATTATTGTAAATATAAGCTTCCAAACTGGAAAAAGGACATGAATGGCATCTGCATTCATATTGACTACGTGGAAACTCTGAGATTATTTTGATTCCGAGTTTATGAGTTGTTCATACCAGACATTTTAAACATTCGAACTAGGGATGGGCAATTAATTTAAATTAAATTGGAATAGCTGTGATTTTCATGCACTTGCATCTTATCAGGAAATCACCGTTCTGTTATCAGTAGTAAATCTCCTCCGAAGGCCAGAGGGCGCTCTCACATGGAAGCTCCAAACACCCACAAGGAAGAAACCCATGAAATCCCCATAGTGTTGCATTACACACAGAAGATTTAACTGCTTTATTGATTCTGCATGACTAATAATCACATTACCATAAAATCATCTCACAGAATGATTTATTTCAAACACTCGCCCGAAGTTATGAAGTGAGTTTGGAGTAAAAACATGTTATTAGATGTGGTAGAACTTACTACACAGAAGTTCATAGTTCACATACCATACCACACATACCATAGTTCATTGAGAAGCTAAACAAACAGCTTTAATTATCACAGAAGGATTATCTTGATGTCATTTTCGTCAGATTAAACCAATTTTGATTTTGAATCAGCTTGTCAGTGAACTTTGACATTGATTAGGAAATGTTGCTTCATCTGAAAGCACATGCTCGAGGTTTACTTTGAAACGGCTTTACTGACAACATGCGCTTGAAAACCACTTTCAATGAATCTCCCAGCTCTAACTGAAAAGGAAGAATGATTGCTGATGTCACGGCCCACATAAAAAATACTACAGTAATTTATAGTAAATGCTACAATGTTTTTGAACCATACTATAGTAAAGTGTATTATACAGTATTTATTACTGTATTTCCAACACTTTGTTAATGAATGCTACAGTATACTGTAGCATCAACTATTGTGATCTGATAAACTATCAAAATTATGTTGCATACTTCAGTTTTTGCTTTGGTCCATTCATTAAATCTATTGTATAACTTGTCAAATTGAGCCATTTTGGCTATTTTGTGATATATTTGGTGTTTTTGCATTCATTTTGAACCTTGAATTAGAACAGACTCCCATTCATGTTATGTATACAGTAGCTTAAAGGTCCCATGAAATTAAAAGAATGCTTTTTTAGATGTTAGTATCAGTATGTTAGTCTTAAGGATATCTATAATCTCTGTGCTCTAAAACAATGACAAAATTAGCATTTGACGACATATTAACGGTCCATTACGACATAAACATCAAAATCGTGCAGCTTGTCACTTCCTCATAAATGGATCAATGATTTTTTTTCACATACTTAAGTTTCTCATCAAATCTTCTGCCCAATCAAATGCCTTAGTATCTGACATGCACCGCCCCTTCAATACGCTTCTCATTAGCTTTTCATTTGATGCGCTTGAGCTCAACCCCTCTCACTGGCAGAGCTGTGATAAAACAAAATGCTATTGGTTGTTTTTGAAAAAGAGAAGGAGCTACTCTATGTCCCGCCCGGTCTTCGCGTG
>CAIGQV010016547.1:4992656-5004077 GCA_903798115.1 Danio jaintianensis
GTATGAATGGTCAGAATGACAGCTTTGGCCATTCTAGTAGTTAGGTAGTTCCGGTGTTAATACTAAAAACAAGCATGTTTAAAACTCTAAATAAATTAGAACTCTTTTGATCTGTATGCCAAAAGTGTACTTATGAGATTATTACAGAACTGATTACATTATGTATAATGCTTCATTAGTTAATGCAATTGCTAACATTAAGTATGATTAATCTTGTAAAGCATTTATTAGTCATAGTTCAACATTTACTAATGCAAAAAATATAATTAAAATATAAAGTTGGGCTTGTTAACACTAATGCACTGTGTTAACATGAACTAACATTAACTTAATGTTAACTAATGTTAACAAAGATTAATAAATACTGCATAAATGCATTACTAATTGTTTGTTCATGTTAGTAAATACATTAACTACCATTAACTAATGGACCATTATTTTAAAGTGTTACCCTTTATGTTTTAGTTTGTAAAAAAGAAAAAGAACACAAAATTAATTATAAAATAACAACAATAATAATAAATGCATACAAGGCGTCACGGTGGCGCAGTGGGTAACACGATCACCTCACAACAAGAAGGTCGCTGGTTCGAGCCTCGACTGGGTCAGTTGGCATTTCTGTGTGGAGTTTGCATCTGGAGTGGAGTTCTCCACGTGTTGGCATGGGTTTCCTCTGGGTGCTCCGGTTTCCCCCACAAGTCCAAAGACATGCGGTACAGGTGAATTAGGTAAGCTAAATTGTCCGTAGTGTATGTGTGTGAATGAGAGTGTATGGGTGTTTCCTAGTGACAGGTTGCAGCTACAAGGGCATCCGCTGCGTAAAAACATATGCTGGACAAGTTGGCGGTTCATTCCGCTGTGGCGACCCCTGATTAATAAAGAGACTAAGCCGAAAAGAAAATGAATGAAAATGTATACAATATCAGAAGAAGTGTAAATACTATTGGCCAAACCATGCAGGGGCCACAGAAAAAATAAATAAATAAATAAAAACTATTACTGAGCCCTGCATAAAAAGCTAATATTATCTTAAGGTTCAAGGTCTTCATTCTCCAGTCTAGAATTTATTTGAAAAGGGCTTGAGGTATTAAGACACATCCAAACAGCAGAATTATGTAACCCCTCTGCTGATCTCTTTGTATGAATTGGTACATTCCTTCCTTTCCTTCCATCTGCTTGATTCACCACACATATAACAGATGATTAGAGCCGTTAGGAGTTACATCACAGCATATGTCTTTTAAAATTTTATTTGGTCTCTTTTGGTCTTTGGACATTTTGAAGAGAGTAAGTTCACACATGCAGTTCCCATTTGTGTTGATGATGTTCTTTTAAATGAACATCAGATCTCCGACATGTATGGCCCTGCTGGGCCTAAAGCACATGTTTTATTGAAGCTAGTATTTAAAACTTCCTTTAAAAAAAATGTTCTGGTTTGAAATCAGTCGAAACATCACAAATCAGGACTGTTGAAATGATAAATTGAAAGTATCTTGTGACCCTCAATCTTCCAAACACTGAAAGTGATCTCATTTTACTGTCAAACAGGAACAGGTGTTTTAAAAGTGTAGATCAAATAAACAAGCTTGTGTAAGGTTTGTATACTTTTAGTGCTAACTAAGTTGTTACAGCACACCGCAGCCTTATGTAATCTGTCTTACAGTAGTAGTACCGTTTGCTTGTTTTAATCAAGCCTCTGTATTCAACAAACAAGCTCTTCCCGAGATATCTCATCGCAGATGTTGCTGGAGAAAACAGCCCAAAGGGTGGCCTAATTTAGCAATAATTTGTTTAGCTGACCCTACAGCGAGCTGATTGATGTCTAGATTGATGTACTCGGGAGCTAATTATTTGATTGTTCAGGGCGGGACATTTAGGCCTAACACAAACAAACCATTTTCAGTCTGATCCTTCCTAGAATCAAATTCAGGTGAAGAGTTCCTGCTTCCGGCCAAAGTGGATATGCATTCGCTAACCAGCCCCAAACGACCTCACTGACCTCCTCTTAACTGAGGGGGAAACGAACACTCTAGCAAGGTTATTATGGTTTAGCGTTTTTAAATGAGCTTTTTTCTCAGTATTCTTAGGTTTGCTTTAGTTTGTTTCATTAGTGGTTTTGTTAGTTTCAGTTCAGTTTATATTTTTCACACTGGAACTACCAGAATACTACTTGAATTACTATAGCAGTCATTCTGACCATTCTCATATATATTAGACATCATACTGTCACATCATATTTACATTCAAAGCTCCTATTGAGATATTTAAATTAAGCTTTGAATATCTGTCATTATATTTAGTTAAGTCATAACCCTAAAAATATAATCTTTTTGGTAATACAACCTATAAATGTATAGTTAGGTTACATTAGACCACATGCGAACGTCCGCTCCTCACTTTTATTTTTTTTACTTTCACAAGGAGGGGAGAAGGCTTTTTAGAAGTTTCTAAACTTTCTTTAGAAGAAATGCTCATAGCTCTTTTGTGTTTTGTCATTTTAATAAAATAACAATGTTTGAAGGAAATATACACATATTTAGTCAAATTTAGGGAACTATAGATATGTGTGTTTTATTTCAATAAAGTTGATAAATTTACAAAAATTAATAACTGTCAACATGAATAAATAGTGATCAAATTGATCAAACTGACCGCATGCATTTTAATGCCGTTACTTTGTCCTGTGCCTTTGAATATGTGTGGCTTTGTAGCAAGTTTCTGATAACAACATTATGATAATCAAAAGTGGTGCAGTGGTGAAAAAACTTTGCTCTCCTGTTTGGTGCATGGACAAAGTGAGGTACCAAAAACATTGACAAAACATTCAATGTGACTTTAGCGGTTCAACCGTAATCACACGAAGCTACAAGAACACTTATGCCCAATTCATACAGGGCTTCAGCATCAATGCTTGACGGAGGACGTATCTGAAGTTGGGGCTGACGTGATCGTCATAGGAGCGTCAGCCAATGAAATTAGTTCACAATTGGCTACCCTAGAGTCTGAGTTAGTCTGAGCTAGGGTTATTGCATGAAGCGATCTGATTGGCAGATGCTTGCATTGGCACTTGAAATGTTGAGAAATTCCCAACTTCTGCAGCAAGCAACGCTGCTGAAGTGGCGCTGACAGGTCCACAATTCAGTTCGGCAACACTTGACGTCACTCATTCAAAGTGAATGGGAAGCGTTGATGCTGACACCCCGTGTGAATGGGGCGTTATGTGCAAAAAAAAAAAAAAATGCAATAATTTTTTGCTCCCCTATATCTTCTCTCTCAGCAGCACCTGGACCTGATGTAGAAAACAGACGAAAAAGGTCATTTTTGGCACACTTGAACTAGACACAGTTGAACTACAAGGAATGTTTTAAGAGTTTTTGGTTCCTTTTCTGAACATCTCTGAATCATTGCTAGGATGAGCCAACTTTCAGATTTCATCTAAAATATCTTAATTTTTGTTCTGAAGATGAATGAAGATCTCAGGGGATTGTAATTAATAACAAAATTTGCACTTTGGGGTGAACTAATCCTTTAATTCTGGAAAAAGAGATTGTTAATTTTTGCTAATTATTATTTTACTTCAGTTATTTTTTCAGTAACTGTTGTTAGATCCATGTATAATGATTCTTTTAAATATTATTGCAGCTAACAAAAATGCTTTTCACAAATTGTTTTAGTCTAAGTTTCAGTTTTCATTTAAGAAAATAGCCTTGCACCTGAAGCTGAAATTCATTTGAAGTTCATCTGGGGGGTTTCAGGCAAACAGGCAGAAAGAGAATGAAGAATGTGGGACAGAGAAAAGGAATCCCATATGCCGAAAATCCTGGATAATGTTGGACTACCGTGTACCTTCCTGAGACAGGAGAACACTAACTGTCTAACCGTCCAAGAGGAGATTAAAACCAGACCAGCTACTTCAGGGGTTTCTGAGATCACTACTTCTTACTGATTTTGGAGGGACGGACGGTTCAATAATGTCCTTCCCAATCATCCATGCGTCATTAAGACTGCGGGATACAGTATCAACATAACCACATTTCCCTTTCAGATCATACGGAAGTGGTTTTATGCTCTCATGCCTCCCAGGAATGGAAAGGGCATAAGGCCAAACTTACAAAAAAAAAAAGACATACAGAAATGTTTTTCTAAGCCAATCCCCAGAACAAAATTTAAATCTCAGATGACAGGCATATAAGTGTTCCAGTAGAGATACTATTTTCTTAAAAGTTAAATATCCAATAGACTGTGCTATCACAGAAACCACAAGTTGCAGCATGTGGGCTGAATGACTGGTCTTGGACTTTCAGTTTTGTCAATGGGACGCAACATGATCCATCACTGCAAAACAAAGAACTTTAGAACATCTGTTAATTCAATGCGGTGTTTAATAATAAAACTACCAGTCAGACATTATTTTGAAAACATTATTTTTTTACAGTTTTGAAAGATGTCACACTTTTGCTCATCAAGGCTAAATGATCAAAAATAGAAAAAAAAGTAAAAGCAATATTGTCATTTAAAGCGATGCTTTCAAAATCAATACTCCTGGCTTTAGTGTCACATGTGTATTCAGAAATACTTTTAATATGCTAATATATTTTTAAGTCCTTAATTAACACTTTCTGTTTATTTTTATCAATGTAAAAAACATTGTCATAACTGTGATGTAGAACTATTTATTTTATTTTCCTTTTAAAAACTACTTTCATTTATCGAAGACACATTAAAATTGATGAAAAGTGGCAGCAAATACATTTATAAGGTTACAAAAGATAATTTTTTTTATTGTAACTTTTTGAAAAAAATCGATAAGAACCATTATTAATAATTACCAATAATGAATAAATATAACAGAAGCAAACCATTTTATCAGAATGACTTCTGAAGGATCTACGTGAATAATGATGCTGAAATTTCATCTGCGAATTGCAGCAATAAATTACATTTTAAAATATATTCACTTAGGAAACATTTAATATTAATTGAAATAACATTTCACAATATTAGTGATTTTATTGCAATTTTTACTGTTGTACTGTATATGTACATATATTATTCAATTATATATATATATATATATATATATATATATATATATACACATACACACACACATACACACACACATGTATATATATTTGCAGCCTGAAATGACTGGTTTCTGTTAACTGTACAATTGTAACATTGTTTTTTTTAAACTCAAGAACCATTGGACTTGCAAAATCCTGGAGGTACTGATTTACACACACACAAACAAAACCTCTTACAGTACCCTGCATAATATAGAACTTTTAAACTTTTAATGCAACCCCTATAATTAAAATAATGAGCCACAAAAAATGATCTTAATTTTTCTAAACATCAATCCCTTTGGTCTGCAGTTTGAAAACCACTGAGAATCTCTGCATAACTTTAAACATGCTCCACTTTGACACCAATTTGTTTTTGCTGTCTGCTCAAAGATTTCATGCTTCAGAAAGTTGAGGAACACAATCTAAATGACACGGCGTACTGCAAGTGTTTGCACTGACTGTACAAGAGCACACGGTGATGAAAAGCACATCAGCGCTGAGGCTGTAGAAACATGTCAAACATGTCCTCACCAATCACATGACACAAGCCCAGCAACCATAAAAAAAGCCACACAGTGGAGTTTTATTCCTTGATTGCTTTGCTTTGGTAGTGGTACGTCAGATCATTCCTCCATGTCTTTGTGTTTATGTAGACATGCTCTTTTTTAGCAACTGCATTTCAGATGGTTTGCGCTTTCTGTATGTGGAGCTTCCATTTAAGAGACTGAAGCAAATCATTTAAAATAATAAGGTTATGCTACCAATAATCCACATAGTGAAAACTGAGTGAGAGCTACATTGCGTACATCTTTCTGGTAGAAATATGTCACGAAAACAGTCAATTAGGCAAGATTATGTCAGTGATTACATAACTGAGTTGACTTATGGTATAATTTTAATTTCGATTTAAAGGTAGCAATAAATATACAAGTTCTAATGTGTTCTGGGAGAGAGTAAGTCGGCAAGACAAGTAGTCGCTTTTACCGAAAAAAAAAGATGATAAGCTAAGCCTAAAGCCTGGTTTATACTTCTGCGTCGAGTGATTGGTGTGACCCACTGTGCATGCCTTGGGCGTTGGCGTGCATTTATACTTCTGTGCGCTGTTTGTCTTGCTCTGCAAAAACACTTCCGAAACACTAATTGGCAGTAGGTTTTTTATGTTCCTCTGTGTTGCGTTTCTTCACTGGTGTTTTATTTTTTCTGAACGCTACCTTAATGTAGAAGTAGCTTAAACTCGATCATTTTGAGGCGGGAACCAGCGGACGTAAACAACTTTAATCATAAGGTAAACACAAAACAAAACTTTCCATCTGTACCTCCTTCACGGGACTCGACACTTGTAAACACTCGCTCCAACGGGTTCGCGCGGCTCTCGGTCCCTCCCACACTCGTCAGCGCTACCAAGCCAACCAATCACAGAGTTTGCGATATGCGTCGTTGCAGATTGTAGTTAAATTTTTTGAGAGGTGCGCGTCAGCATCGGCGACGGCCACGGCGAGGGCTATGCGACCACGCGCAGGCTGTTTTGAGTGTACATGTAAAGTCTAAATAGAGTTTGAGTTTTACTTTATTGTCCTTTATCGAAAACTTGATTTTATTTAGCACATTTAAAAGTCTCTAATCTCTAAGCGCTTCTCAAACATATAAAAAGTTAAAGTAAAAAGTAAAAGATACATGCATAAAAGACAAGACGAAACAATTACAATAAAAAGAAAGAAATATTTTAAATCAAATAAAAGTAAGTTAAGTAATGATTTAAAAACACTCTTTAAAACTCTCAATCTAAATTCTCAATTTAGGTGTCAACGAAGAGAACGCCCGATCCCCCATAGATTTTCACGCAGCATACCATAATTTAGTAAACTTCCCAAAACTGTTTGAATTCTCTGAAAAAAAAAAAAACCCATTTAGCCTTTGTTGAAACTTTGAGCAGTGATTGTCAATGTGGGCTTTCCAATCGTCGAAGATATCCACATTTTTTTGTTGCATTACAATGGATAATTACTGGACTGTACTCAAGAGACATCAATGTGTACCTTGAGCACCAAATGATACAACGCCGATTTTTATGAATGAAAATAACTGGACAGACTGGTGTATCATCATTTATAAACCTGTCCTCTACTCTCCCCTACGTACCCTTTCAATCACAATTATTCAATTATCACTCTGCCGGGTCACCTAATTTGGCTCACCTCACCTTATGGCACTTCCTGTGACCTCAGAGTCGCCTCCATCTGTTATTGGCTGGTGTGTGAGATCAGCTTTGTTCTGCGCTTGAGTTTGGCTGCCTAAATGATTCAAATGAAGCGTGTCTGATTGGGTTAGAGTGGCTCAGAGGAAACCATATGTACTGAATTTCCCTAAAGCACAACAGTCAGGTCGAGAGCTCCCAAAGAGGACCTGCAATTAAGACTAACTGAGGTGTTTCCAGAACAAGCTCAGCCACGTCGATTCATGAAGAAACTATCAAAGCGTATGTCTAATGTTGCATGAAATTCACCACTGCAGTTTCTGCATGGTTAACCCTACAACTGAACAAACTCATCAGACTGATTCTTCAATATTTGTGGTATGTTTATTCAGAAGACAGTGCGGATGTCTGCTGAAAGACATTATTTAAGAGTGCATTGCCACTCATTTAAAATATATAATAGATATGTACTATTAGCCACAAAGCTCAGAAATTGATTACATGGGGTCTCTGGAGACGTTTGCATTTAAAAGGCAATTTAGTCCAAAGTGACTTTCAAATAAGGAGGCATTCAGTGATTCATAGGAAGAGGTAAAACACACCAGAAGTGCTAATTATAAAAAAGGAACTGTTAGTGCGCAGAGAATTAAGAGTAAGGCGGTGGGAATTTTTTTATGTGCTTAGGTGGGTTTTTAATTGTAGAGACACCCCAACATTCAGAAAATGTCAATAATACAGTAACACAAACATATACAGATTTTTTTTTCACACTGCCATGAAGATACACAATAGGGTATTATTTATCACATGTATTAGAAGTATCATATTGTTAAGGAAAACTAAAACCAGAATTAAATCATTAACTTCCAAAATAAAATTAAAAAATAAATGAAATTGAGTTAAAAATGAACAAAAAATGCAATCATTTAAAAAGCTTAATTTTCGATGAAAATCATTTCAAACATTCATATATTTTTTATATAATATAATACAATTTTATATGTAATACACAAAAATATACACAAGAGATGCACTGACAGAAAATGTTACAATTTTTAATCTGTTAATGTTTAAATTTAGGCTTAAATTGATCATAAGCCAGCAAATGCATATCTAATAAAACAAAATAAGGAAGCAACAAGTAGAAAGTTATCTAATTCTGGGGAAAATAAAAATGGTATACATCAGAATCAGAATAAGTCTAATTCGTTAAATGTGAATAACTGATTAAGAATAATTGATTATGTGCAATATGTGCATCGTTTAGTTTTTTAACTGTATAAATAAAAAATTAAAATATGTATATACATAATAAGTGGATTTTTTAGGTTATAGAAACCATTAACACAACAATAGAACTGTACTTGTTATGACCTTTAAAAACAGGGAGACTGATGTGCTAGCTATTCAAGTTGGCCTGAACAAAAAGTGTTTTTATGACGTTTTAGTGCGTTAAGATCTATATATACGTTTGAAGTCAGAATTATTAAACCCCCTGAATTATAAGCCCCCCTGTTTATTTCCCCCTAATTTCTATTTAACAGAGAGATTTTTTCAACACATTTGTAAACATAATAGTTTTAATAACTCATTTCTAATAACTGATTTATTTTATCTTTGCCATAATGACAGTAAATAATATTTTACTAGATATTTTTCAAGACACTATACAGCTTCTAAGCTTTCTATACAGCTTAAAGTGACATTTAAAGGCTTAATTAGGTTAACTAGGCAGGATAGGGTAATTAGGCAAGTTATTGTATAATGATGGTTTGTTCTGTAGGCTATCGAAAAAATATATAGCTTAAAGGGGCTAATAATTTTGACCTTAAAATGGTTTTAAAAAAATGTAAAACTGCTTTTATTCTAGCCAAAATAAAACAAATAAGACTTTCTCCAGAAGAAAAAATATTATCAGACATACTGTGAAAATTTCCTTGCTCTGTTAAAATATAAAAAAAAAAAGAAAATTCAAAGGAGGTTTAATAATTCTGATTTCAACTGTATTTTTTTTTTTTTTCCAATTTAGTTTACTTTTCATTTATCATCACATCATAAAAAGTAGGGCTGCACAATATATCATTTCAGCTTTGGTATTGCAATGTGTGCACCTGCGATAGTCACATCGCAAGATTTGCAATGTTGAGTCTGAATTATAGTTGAACAGGAGCCACAGAATTGTATTTAATTACTGTATTTATACAGAATATGCATGCGATTTATGCAAAAAATCTTGTTAGGAGTCTTAGGAGTCTTTTAAGAGTCTTTTTCTAGCTCAAATATCTACATTTCAAAGCGAAAACAAGATTATTACTTACACCACTGGCAGATAATTTAATTAGATAATTTAATTTTGATTCATTTCTTCTCAAGTTGAAAACAAAACAATATTTTTTACTTGATCTAAGAATTTGTAGATATTTGTACAAGAAACGAGACAAAGCAAAGTAAGAAAAGCATTTATTGCATTGTGATTATTCAATTTCTGTACCTGAGTACTGTTAGACTCCCCTGAAAACCTTCAAATAGTGCCATTCAAACTGTCTTGTGAAACTGTATTCATATCACAATATTTATCGCAGAAAAATAAAATATTGCAATATCAGATTTTTCCAATATCGCGCAACACTAAGAAAAAGTGTTAATTATGTGTCAGGTGGTGTGTGTGTAGTCCATCTGTGCAGGTGTGGTTCTTTGTCAGCCTTTGGATTCCGTCATTTGTGCATCTGTGACCATTTATGTCCAAGAATGGTGACATTTATAGCCGCCCCCTTGAGTCAGGCCACCTCGGTTTAACCTCAAAACAGCGACCACACTCCAACTAGTATCAAATGAATGCAAATAAATGCTTGTTTTTATATTTTGATAGTGACTGCAACTGTTTATTGTTGTACTGTGCTCCGCATCTCTCTAAGACAAACGACTGTTTATGCACTGCTCCTCCAAGCACTATATTATAAACGCAAGGCCACACACTATGGAGCCGCCCTGTTCACTGTGGGAGCTTTGGGATCAGTATCTTTCCTCATATAACTTCTCATAACCTTTTAATCTGTGCTAATGGAAAAGAAATAGTCTTTTGGGACACTGGAGAACAACTAGTCACAAGAGTTTGCAAAGTTCTCAGCATAGAGTCTTACCTAATTATAGCAAAAATGGCTAAAAATGTGTACTTGATGTAAATATTTGCAAAAAAGCATGATAAATAAGGCATAAAAATTCATGCTCAAAAAAGTTAATCATGTTTCACATTTTAAAATGTCATGTTTCATAAATTTATTAAGTTATTAACTTACGCAAGTTTAATTTATTTTAAACTAAAATGACTTAAAAAAATAAATAAATATAGGAGCACAATGGTTATATGTCTATATTTGTTTTCACAGCCTTCAAATTGCACACCATTCGATGGATAATAATGCACTTCATGTAAAACAATGCTTGTTTGAGTAAGTAAGCATTTTTGAAAGAACGCTGGCATTTTCAGCTGAACAAAAACACTTCAGTGGACATGGGCGTCACATTAATACAACTCTTTCAAGCGGTATGGAGGAGTATTTGAATCTTGCAAGTGAAATGTTTCAATTGTATGCTCGTTTTCATAGTCTTCAAATTGCACATCTTACGATGGACAATGGACAGCAATTGAAAAAAAAAACATATTTTTATAATGAATTATAACTTAACAAAAAGTAAATTAAATATGTTTTATTACAATTATTACAATTTAATCATAAAAAAAATGGTTAGTTGCGTCTTTGATGGTTAGTTGCGGTCTAAGTTTGTGCTATTTATGTAAATATTTATTTGACATTTCAATCCAAATAAACCATCAATCGGATTACTTTCAGATTGTTTGGTTGTACAGTATGAACCAGACCATCATCCCACACCAAAACACAAATGTGACATTTCACAGTTACACAATTTTTTTTTTCTCTGTGAACTGCTTCTATAATGAAGTCAGATTGAGAGAAACAGATCAATAGATTTAAATAACCAGCTGCTCTTAGAGTCTGGAGTCTTTCTCCTCTTCACCCCCCACACACACACATCTGTCATCATAAAGGTGTCTCAATACACTCAGCACTGCATGGCTCATGCATATTGTGCAGTGTGTGTGCATTACTGTAAACCCCATTAATCACTCATAGACCC
>CAIGQV010016547.1:5009077-5037117 GCA_903798115.1 Danio jaintianensis
GCATATAGAGATAAGAGTGTTTCTACAGGTGGTTTGTCAAGCCCACTTACCTGTGTAAAGCACACTTCAGAAACGCTCAATGTTTTAATAGAGATATAAGGTGATTGTAAGAAAGTGTCTAGTGTGTGTTTTCTACAGGTGGTTTATATATGGAAACAAAAAACATAAAACATCCTCAAATAATGTTTTCTTTGAATGTTGACAATAATTTTTTAGCACCTTCATATCTTCTCATCACGCCATTAGTGCTCTCTTTCCCGGCATCTCAGTGTTTGTTCCACATTAAGGATGCAGAGTGAATGACTACAAACATCTGTGTCATATTTACGAGTGTGTGAAGAACAAGAAACAGGATAGAGGAGTGTCTGATGCCCATTAGTACTGATAAGAATCTGATATTTGCCGAGAGACAGCCCTAGCGCTCATTAAGAGTGTGAGACTGAACACAAACTTCCTCTGTCACTGCGTTTGCATCACTTCCACTCAACGTGGCATTAAATTATCATTAAATTCAGCCAGCGCTGGCAATTACTGGCTGAATTACTGAGGTGTTTTTGTGTTTGCGCACGGACATCTGCCTTAACTCACAAACAATTACACTAATAAACAAACATCTGTCTCCTTCACTCAGAAAAGCACATCTGTACTCAAACAGCTGTCACTTCCTGAAACATTTCTGTGATTTATGCATCATAAC
The DNA here is from genome assembly GCA_903798115.1 of Danio jaintianensis. Lineage (NCBI taxonomy): Eukaryota > Metazoa > Chordata > Actinopteri > Cypriniformes > Danionidae > Danio > Danio jaintianensis. The sequence continues at coordinate 5,009,775 of CAIGQV010016547.1, forward strand.
AGACTGGAAAGAGACTTGCTTGTGTTGTGTTTGTTTCAAGCATGTAAATGTTATTCACACATTTATTTAGCTGCTTAATACAGGACATACTGTACTGTACACTACCTGACAAAAGTCTTGTCGCCTATCCAAGTTTTAGGAACAACAAATAATAACTTGATTTCTAGTTGATCATTTGGTATCAGAAGTGGATTATGTGAAAGGCAAAGGCCACTAGATTACATTTATTTTACCAAAATAAAATATGATCATGCCTTGATTTTTAATTATTTAATTAGGACAGCAAGGTCTGACTTTGCTTAGACAAAAGTCTTGTCTCTTAACAGAAATAACATACAGTATAGAATATAAAGTCATGGTGCAGCGGAAAAAGAATTAATATTGTGTATGACTCCCATGAGCTTGGAGGACTGCATCCATACATCACTGCAATGACTCAAATAACTTATTAATAAAGTCATCTGGAATGGCAAAGAAAGCGTTCTTGCAGGACTCCCAGAGTTCATCAAGATTCTTTGAATTCATCTTCAATGCCTCCTTCATCTTACCCCAGACATGCTCAATAATGTTCATGTCTGGTGACTGAGCTGGCCAATCCTGGTGCACCTTGACCTCCAGGAACTTTGATGTGGAGGCTATGAGAAGGAGCGCTATCCTGCTGAAGAATTTGCCCTCTCCTGTGGTTTGTAATGTAATGGGCAGTACAGATCTCTTGATACCTCAGGCTGTTGATGTTGCCATCCACTCTGCAGATCTCTCGCACACCCTCATACTCGTAACCCCAAACCATGATTTCTCCTTCACCAAACATGACTGAGAATCTTGGGTCCATGCGGTTTCCAGTAGGTCTTCTGCAGTATTTGTGATGATTGGGATGCAGTTCAACAGATAATTCATTGGAAAAATCTACCTTCTGCCACTTTTCCAAATGATCAACTAGAAATCAAGTTATTATTTGTTGCTCTTACAACTGGAAACGATGACAAGACTTTTGTCAGGTAGTGTACACTATGCACTAGGTCTCAAAATGTGAAGGATGATGATGTTTGTATTCTATTTATTTGTTTGTTTGTTTGTTTGTTTAATAGTTGTGCCTCACACAGGTGAGTCCAGGAGAAATCCAGAGATATGTTTATTGGGCAATTATACAAATTCTAACCTCCAGCATAATCATGCTAATAAGCTTACTGAAATGTTATTGACAATAGCTAAAAATGGTATTGCTTTGAAATGGAAAACAGACATTGATGTACCAATTGGACTATGGATCTCAGCAGTTTGCAACTGTATACCATTTGAGAAAATCAAATATTCTTTGAGAGGAAGGGGTGAATTACTTAAAAAGATTTTGAATCCATTTTTGAATTATATAAAAACAGTACCACATGATTTGATTTGACGAAATAGTTTTTCCCCATTGGGTATATCTCCTTTTTATTTATTTATTATTATTTTATTCATTTATTTTTATATACTGTGTGTATGTTTTACTTTAGTTTGTTTGTTGCTCAGTTTTGATGTTCTGTATTGTTAACTTTTGAAAAAGCAAAATAAAAGTATATAAATCCAGCATCAATTTTAAATAGAGCTCTTCGGTGACAATGTAAACGTCTTGCCACTTTTAACAATTATTATTATTAATGAATTTCCTATACTTTGTTTAATATAATGCAGTACACAACTAAGGTCTGCTCAAAAATAATGAATACATTTATTAAGAAAGAAAAAGTTACACAAAATTCAAAACCTTTGAACTGTAGTATATTTGTAGTATATAAAACTCAACTTTCCAAATTGAGAATCTCTCCAAATGTGTCCAGAGAGATGTTTTTTGGGAACAGAGATATTGTTTCACAATTGTTTATTCAAATTTGGAGTTCTACAGTTACAATCCACTTCTTTTGCAAAATAATATTACTAATTAAAAAATATATTTTTATATATTTTAACATGTAATTTATCACAGGTAAATCTACATTTTCACCAGTCATTTTACCAGTTTTCAGTGTCAAGTGATCGTTCAGACATCATATGCAAATTTGCTGCTTTTTAACACTACACAACAATACTTAAAAAATATATAGAAAACTGACATTATTTCCAGGATTATTCGATACATTAAATGTTTGGAAAAAAAACAGCATCAATTTTACATTTAGAAATTCAACAAATTTGGGGTTCTACAGTAATAATCCACTTACTTTACACTACAAAAAAGCAAGTAAACAACAAACAGCATGAGTTTATATTAGTTTGCATCTGCTTATCCATCATTACAGAAAGCTAATACTCTCAAAGGGCCTGTAGCCCCTGCCTTCCATTCTATGAATCACCAAGAACCATGATTTCAGCTAAAAATGACTGAGGGGATTACAATACCAGCAAGTGTTCCTTAAAGCTACAGTAATTCAGTTTACACAAAGAACATGGACAATCACCAGAATACAATTTCACTTCTCAAACACACGCACGCACAAAACTGACACCAACAGAAGTAAAACACTGATCCAACAACTGATCCAAGTACAAACCATCTGTTAATGCAATTTTGTATTTGTATCCATTTTTGTGTGAGCTGTCCCTTTAAGCGCACACAAGCTGCAGCATTCATAACATAACATAAAATCCTCCAGTGATGTTGCATTACGGCTGTTGTTGTGAAAAGGCAGCTGAGCCTGGGCGAGCTTCACAGCGTCAGAAACTGGCCATGTGCCTGCGTCTCTGTCATGTGCTGATGAAGAGGAACTGGTGCCCGCTGTCACAGGGTGCCAGCAGCAATATATGACTCACCCCATATTCTCAGACTGGCGCCGTGCCAGCAAACACCCACCCCTCAATAAGCAGGCATTCTCTAGACATGGAGGAGATGTGAGTCAGAGACTGAGAGAAATAGACTTGCATTAAGGCAAATACGCAAGATGAGAAGACAGATACAGTATGAGAAGAGAGAGAACTGTCAAAGAAAGAAGTGGAAGTAAAGCACCATACATTAAAAATATATATTTTTTGCTGTTTTAAATACAATTTAATTGTATGCAATTTTTATTTGTTTATTTATTTATTTATTTATTTAATTTTATTTATTGCTTGAATTTGTAAGGGGGAAATGGAGATTTTTTTTCTCTAAAATATTAATATATTTAAATTTCAACCTTCATATACCAAAATATGTTACATTTCCGAACATACTTTAAATTGTGTACAATGTATTCACTGTTTAAAACAAAAGTGATTTAGAAGAACTGCACTTTAAAATAATTTAGTGTAACAGAACTATATCGTATGAGTAAATTAGCTATACACACACACACATTTTGTGTCTGTTACAGTCAAGAAGAGTTTATTTATTCATATGTAAATATTTTTTTTGTTATTTGTATATGTAAATGTTGTTGTAGAGAGAACTTCCAATGTTATATTAACATGTTTGTAAATATAATTGTATAAGATTATATATATACACAGTGCATCCGGAAAGTATTCATAGCGCTTCACTTTTTCCACATTTCTTTGTTACAGCCTTATTCCAAAATGAATTAAATTCATTTATTTCCTCAAAAAGTCTTTTTGAATATGATGCCACAAGCTTGGCACACCTGTCTTTGGGAATTTTTGCCCATTCCTCTTTGCAGTACCTCTCAAGCTCTATCAGGTTGGATGGGAAGCGACGGTGTACAGCCATTTTCAGATCTCTCCAGAGATTTTCAATAGGATTTAGGTCTGGGCTCTGGCTGGGCCACTCAAGGACATTCACAGAGTTGTTGTGAAGTCACTCCATTGATATTTTGGCGGTGTGCTTTGGGTCATTGTCCTGCTGGAAGATGAGGTCTGAGGTCAAGAGCACTCTGAAGCAGGTTTTCATTCAGGATGTCTTTGTACATTGCTGTATTCATCTTTCCCTCTATCCTGACTAGTCTTCCAGTTCCTGCTGCTGAAAAACATACCCACAGCATGATGCTGCCACCACCATGCTTCACTGTAGGGATGGTATTAGCCTTGTGATGAGACTCACTGGAACCAGACAATAAACTACAGTACATTGGTCCTTCGAGCCGGATTCAGTAATTGCTGTGGATTGCAGAAGATGTTTCCAGAACAGAGGATCAGAGAAGGACAAAGGACTGATGTGCGTCCTAAATGTTGAATACAACCTCCAGCCTGGTTAAAGGATTATGAAGTTTCTCTTCCTCAATATAACCAAGAATCTCCAGCTGTTCATACATTGCCTCATCGAGAGTTACAGGAGCCCTACACTGAAAGGTTAGCCGAGATGACCCCTCTCACTTATCAGCCACAGAGCGAGTATGCATTAGGGGCAGACCAGAGATTCATAAACCGCTCATTACACATGGGACCAAGATATGAGAGCACACCTGTATCTTGAGAACAGTTCAGGAGCTTAGACGAGAGAATCAACAGCTTCAGTTTGTCATGCAAGATATGCAACAGAAAATGAGCTTGAAGAGAGCACCTCAACTTCACCAAAGATCAGAGCCTTTGCCATATGACAGAGCCCAGCCAAAGGCAAGTCCAGCCCTATTACATGATAATGATGACTGACCGCTACCGCCTCCACCTGTAGTAGATGATGGGTTTCTCCCTCTGGCTCTGGGATATACTACCCCCACTTCCGAGACACATGTCTAATTTTGTGGATGAGTTAACATCTCGACTTCAAAAGATAAACCTTTCTCATGCCCATCAACCCCTGAGTACTGCAAACCCAAGAGTTTTTCCATGGCATTACCTCCACAACAAAGGACACGGGACTATCCACTGTCTAAGCAACCTCAAACAGCACCTACCAGCAATAAGCCATTCTGTATAGACCATGAACAGCATCCTTATTACCCTCAACAAGAAAGGATGCACAGAGGTCCAAAGCCCACAATCCCTGACTTTACTAAGGCAGAACCACAGGAATTTGCACGACTGAAGGTCTCATTGGACAATCTTTTACCTGAGGATTCTACTGAAAAGTTTAAATATCAAATCCTACTAGAACACTTGAAGTTTGAGGATGCTCTTCTCATTGCAGACTCCTACATCAATTCCAGTAGGCCTTATTCAGATACCATGGCCTCTCTCGCAGAACAATATGGGCAGCCCCACCAGCTAGCTTTGTGGCGAATTGCTGACTTAATGGAAGATCCTACAATACGTAGTCAGGATGCTAGTAGATTCAAGAGGTTTCCATTGAAAGTAAGAGCTCTGGTAGGCATGCTGAATCAATTGGGGGATAGTGGCAGAGTTGAGCTTCAGTGAGGCTCACATGTAACAAGGCTGTTGTCCAAGTTGCCCCATGACTTACGAGCAGAATTCAAACGGTATGTGTACCCCTTGAATATTCGCATCCCCACTCTGTTACACTTTGCAGACTGGCTTGAATATGAGCTGAAAATATAGGCGAGTGGATCTGCGTATCTTGGCAAAGACAGAAAGGAACGTCCGGACCAAAAGAGAGACAGGTGCAAAGACTTTAAGTCAACAAAGACAGTATCTGTATTCCATAGCACAGACCCTGGTCCCAATACTACATCTCCAGGAGAGTCCAATTTGAGTGTTGCTAAAACTCAGGACAAACTAAAAATGTTTTGCCCCTACTGCACAAATACCCAACATTATCTGAATCAGTGCCAAAATTTCAGCCAGCTCACCAAAGAACAAAAAACAAACTGGGTGAAAACCAATAAGAGATGCTGGCGTTGTGGCCGAGCTCATCAGGCAGCACAGTGCAATTTAAAGACAAGCTGTAAGGTCTGTAAAGGCAAACATCTTGATGCACTTTATGAGCTGAATGAAAGGCCAGTCTCTGAGAACACTTGTCTTGTCAACAATGCCAATGAAGTTCTATACCTAGACAGACCATTAGGCTGCAGTCAAGTACTGTTAAAGGTTACAAAGGTAATTCTTTGGAATGGGGAACATACCCTTGAGACATATGCCATTTTGGATGATGGCTCAGAACGCACAATCCTTCTGCACATGGCAAACCAGAAAACCTTGCTCTCAGAACTGTTAGACAGGACATGAAAATCATACATGGTACTACAGTCTCCTTCACCATCTCCCCAGCCTGTCAGCCTCACAAAGTCTTTAAGATACATAGAGAATTTACGGCAGACCATTTAGGGCTCGCTGAACACACATGCCCAGCTGCCACCTTACAGCATAAATACAGACACCTCAGGGGACTGCCAATCCCATCCCTTAACAGTGTTCAGCCCCTCCTTCTAATTGGCTCTGACTATCCCTACTTAACTCCAATCAAGCCTGAACGCCTGGGACCTCCTGGTGGACCCGAAGCAGTGAAAACACGACTAGGCTGGACAGTCCAGGGGCCTGCTAAACTTGTGAGGCATCAGCTTTTGACCCAACAGTGTCTCAACATATCGATCTGTAGCCCTTCTAATGAGCTGTTCAGACACATTGAGAAACTCTGGCAACTAGATGTACTGCCCTACAGAAGCAAGAAAATTGCGACTAGATCCAGACAAGATCAAGAGGCTGTCGACTTGTTAGAGGCAAAGACAACCAGAATTGATGTCAATGGGACACAATGATATGCCACACCTCTCTTAAGGGTTAAGGACATGCCCAAATTACAAGCTACTAAACAAGCTGTTATGCAGAATCTGCGCAGCACTAAGACTCGCCTGGCTAAAGATAAACTCTAAAAACTGAATGGACACCATTTCAATTCACTATAATCTTCTATGTGAAGCTGCTTTGACACAATCTACACTGTAAAAGCGCTATAGAAATAAAGATGAATTGAATTGAATACTCAGGTTCTTATGGCGTGATCTAAAGAGAGAGGAACTCCCCAGAGTCTGTAAGTGGCAAGTGCTCCCATTCGGGACTACCTGCAGTCCGTGTTGTGCGACATACGCACTACAAAGGCACATAGTTGATCACAGTCAGCCAGGAGACAATGTCTACCACTCACTGGAAAGGTGTTTTTATGTAGACAATTGGCTACAGAGTGTCGCAAAACCTGACGAAGCTAAAGAGCTGGTAGACACAGGGAGGAATCTGTTAGCAGAAGGAGGATTTGAACTACGGCATTGGGCATGCAACTTTCCTAATGACATTTCCTAATGTCAACTTTCCTAATGCCAGATCAGAAAGCAGTGAACGTTGGCTTAACCAAATTGAATCAGATCCTCAAGAACTTGCTTTAGGATTACGATGGATGGGCCAGTCTGATACTCTAGGATACCAAACCCGGCTTGACAACTGTTCAACCCCCACAATGAGAAACATATATAAGGTAGTAGCGAGCCAGTATGACCCACTTGGATTCCTTGTCCCCTAAATCACCCAAGCCAAGATCCTTATACAGAGTCTATGGGCTAAGCAACGAGAATGGGATGACCCACTACTGCCAACTGAAATTCTCCAAACATGGCATGATTGGCAAGGGGAACTTCAACATCTTTCCCAACTGACACTGCCACGCTGCTATGTGAGCTCACAGTTGGATTCCCTGAACTGTAAGCGGCAAGTGCATATCTTCAGCGATGCCTCTGAACGGGAATATGGGTCAGTAGCATACTTGCGCTCAGAGGATCTAAAGGGAAATGTTGAGGTAGCGTTCCTCACAGCCAGGTCAAGAGTAGCCCCTAAACGGCAGTTATCTGTGCCTCGACTGGAACTGTGTGCAGCTCTCACAGGTGCCCAATTAGCTTCATTATTAACTAAAGAGCTCACTCTGCACATCGAATCCTTTGTACTCTGGACTGATTCTACTACTGTTCTAACATGGCTTCAGTCAGAATCCTGCCGTTACAAAGTATTCGTAGGCACCAGAATTGCAGAAGTACAGGAACTTACAAGTGCACACACCTGGCGGTACGTGGAAACCAACAATAATCCAGCTAACTATATCACTCATGGGAAGACTCTGAAGGAGCTAGCCACAGACAAAACCTGGAGACAAGGACCAGAATATCTGTGGAACTCACCCTGCCACTGGCCTGTTAAACCTGACGTAAGTGCAAAGGAGAATCCTGTTGAGTTAAAGAAGCCTACTTTCTGTAGTCACATAACAGTCGATGTACAGCCATTGCCTGATCCACAACTGTTTAGCAGCTTTAAAGCCTTAGTTGAAGCAACAGCACTACGTCTGCGGTTATGTGTCCACAGACATTGCTGACCCCAACCCGGTGACTCCAAACCTTCTTCTCATGGGGCGGCTAGACCCTTCACTCCCACAAACAGTTTACCATGAAACAGAGCTCTTAAGCCGCCGAAGGTGGAGACACTCGCAAGTGCTCGCAGATCAGTTCTGGATGCACTTCACAAAGCACTACCTGCCCAACCTACAAACCCGTGGTAAATGGCAGAGAGAAAGAGACCAAGTGCAGCCAGACATGATCGTCATGATTGTGGACCCACAGTTACCTAGATCTCTCTGGCCTGTAGGCAAGATTACTAATGTTTTCCCCAGTGCAGATGGACGAATTAGAACTGCTGAGGTCAGAATTAGGGACAGAACATATGTCAGACCTGTAGAACGCCTCATTAAGTTACCAGCACTCCCAGACATGGACACAAGTCAAGTCAAGTCAAGTTAAGTTTATTTATATAGCGCTTTTCACAATGTAGATTGTGTTAAAGCAGCTTAACATAGTTCTAGTAAAGTCCAGATTTCAGAGATGAAGTTCAGTTTAGTTTAGTTCAGTGTGGTCTAAATTTCACTGCTGAAAGTTCAAACACCGCAGAGCAAATCCACAGAAGCACAGTTCCACAAGTCCCGATCCGAGCAAGCCAGTGGTGACAGTGGCGAGAAAAAAAAAAAAACTTCACCAATTGACAAAGTGAAGGGAAAAAAAAAACCTAGAGAGAAACTAGGCTCTGTTAGGCACAACCATTTTTCATCTGGCCAAACTTCCTGTTCAGAGCTGCAGTCTAGGTGCTGGAGGCTGAAGAAGCTGGACGTCCATTGTGGAGAAGCTGCAGGTGTGAGTAGGGCACCGGCAGGCGGTCAGGTTGGCCCGCAGGATCAATGTGGGGACTCGTTTATCACAGTGGTCATTCAGGAATCAGCCTCATGCACTCCATTTCTCCATGACGACCACAGCATCAGCTCGGGATACAACCTGGTCCAGGATTATGGATACATTGAGATCATCTCTTCACAGGACTTGGATCGCATCATTAACGCTGCATAGTCTCTAGGGACCTCGGAATGAGTGTCCCCAGGTACACAGTTTTGAGCCCTTCCGAGTAAGCAAATTTGACTGCGCAAATTTGGGGGCGGCTGTTGCAAAGGGCTCTTTATTCAGACACTACTTAAATACTGTGGACTGTTACTGCCCTCTTGTGGAAAGACAGAGTATGTTTGGAATGTTCTATAAAGTGTGTCATAAGAAGTCAGTTGGTAATAGTCTGTAGAGCATAGAGCACGTGAGAGATGTCCTCCTTTCTAGTGGTATTGTTTAATTGTGTGCGTGCATCTAAATGTAAGTTCTGTTTCTTGATCACATTTATCATTGTTTAAGGGTTGTTACCATAAGATGTTTCGTTTAATTATTTAATTACTTTGTGCTGTACAGTCGTCCTAACAGCCAGTTTTATATTACCTAATTGCATGATTAACATCTGTTTATAGTTTATTCTTATTGTTTGTATCAAGCAGAAGTATATTTGCCTTTCATTGAGTTTAGTTAAATGTTATTAAATGATTTGACGGGGTTGCCCCATATGCTAAGAAATGCATAGTCATGCTAACGCACGCGCTATACTGTGTGACGTCATTATTGATATTCATATTCATATATTCATATATTCGATCACCGGTCTGACCAAAATTGAGAAAGTGATGAATAACGTATAGAAAGGGAAGAATAGTACTTCTGGATATCATCTAATGTCTTTCAACTGTTGTTTATTGTATTTGTATACTGTGGGTGAATGTTAATTACTTATTCTTTGTTTCTACTTGTTTGTAGAACCACACACACCCCAAACACCGATATGTCTGCTTATGCTAATGGAAATAAACCCCTGTGAGAAATTAAGCATCTTCGTTGCGTTTTGACCAGACGTACCACAGTGATTAATTCAACTTCAACCAGACAATAAACTACAGTACACTGTATATATAAAATTTTGTCTATTGCGTGTGTGTCTACTGTGTGCATATACATGTGTGCGTGTGTGTGTGTGTGTGAGAGAGAGAAAATGGGCAAAAATGTTTTTGGAGAAAATATGTTTATCTAAATGTTTTTAAATATGTTTAAAATATATATATTTTTTACCATAAGAAACTTTTTGATAAATAAAAATCCAGGTTGGAAAAAAATGAAAGAAAGTAACAGAAACAAAAAAAGGAGAAGGAGGTAGATTTTACAGCAGAACACTTTCTTTAGGACCTCAAGGACAAATCGGAGCGTTTTTAATTTCCACCTAGGAATGGTGTTTTTATATATATACATTTTTTTATTTTTTTTTTGGCAGGTGTTTTCCCCAGCTTTGAAAATTGTTCAAAACACATCAGAGAGAGGACGATCAGATCGACACTTTAAGAGGAAGAGGGAGATTATGAGAAGGGATGAATATTTAACTTCGCTAAGGATTTGAGACAGCAGGGTCAAGAACTAATGTGAAACACCTGTGTAATCTGACCAAAAATCAGACTAAACCCGCTACAAACATAAAAGATTTCACACTTTTATGTCATCCTATATGTGGAACGACACAATGTGTGGTATTTTTCATTACAGACGTGTGGTCTGATATGCAGTTATGTTGCTCAATACTGGAAGAAGACACATGGATCCATTCAGTATCTGTACAGGTTTCACACATTTTCCACTGACTGTGTTGCAAAATCCACTGAACAGAACAAAAAATGAATTACTTGTAATTTACTTGTAGAAATTTACCTGTATATTTGAATAACACCTTCCTAAAAATGACAATTCTGTTGTTAATTACATCCTTGTGTCATTCCAATACCTGTTCAACTTCAGAACACAAATTAAGATATTTTAGATGAAATCCTGGAGCTCTCTCATCCCACATAGACAGAAACAGCTGTGAGACGTTCAAAGTCCAGAAAAGGAACCAAAAACATTGTCAAAACACTCCATGTGACTTCAATGGTTTAACTGCAATCATGGGAGGCTCCAAGAACACTTTTTTTGGATAAAAAAAAAAAAAAAACTGTAAAAACATCTTTGTTCGCCTTTGTCATTAAAGTCAGCAGCATAATAATACTCTAAAATAGTGCATAGTTGAAGGGTACATAAGTCAAGATTGTATTGTTATTTTTCTATTCGATTTAGCTCACTTTCAGAAATGTGTTAAATAAGTGAATGATAATGATAATTATTGTGAAAAACGCTATACAAGTGAACTTGAATTGAATTGAATGTCTGTTTTTTTTTTTTTTCAGCTCAAGAGAATATCATGGGGGCATCACGGTGGCGAAGTGGGTAGCACGATCGCCTCACAGCAAGAAGGTCGCTGGTTCAAGCCCCGGCTGGGTCAGTTGGCATTTCTGTGTGGAGTTTGCATGTTCTTCCTGTGTTTGCATGGGTTTCCTCCGGGTGCTCCGGTTTCCCCCACAAGTCCAAAGACATGCTGTATAGGTGTATAGGTGTATTGTCTGTAGTGTATGTGTGTGAATGAGAGTGTATGGGTGTTTCCCAGTGATGGGTTGCAGCTGGAAGGGCATCCGCTGTGTAAAACATATGTTGGATGAGTTGGCGGTTCATTCCACTGTGGCGACCACAGAATAATAAAGGGACTAAGCCGAAAAGAAAATGAATGAATGAATGAGAATATTATGTGCTTCTTAATAATCTTTCTGCAGACAGTCTGACCATCTTCGATTAAGTTTCACTCAGCACGTTTATAAAAGCCATATTTTACGTTTATAAAAGCCAAAATATGACCATGCTTCTGATGTGGAAAAATCTCCCAAGCGTTGCCTTCTTCTGCTTTATCTCTTTCCCTTATTTAGACAATTCTGGCAATGCATCATCAAGGATTTACCACAAGTTTTCAAAATCATGATAATTAAACTCGGCTATCCAACATAGGCTCATTCTGAAAACGTAGCCCTATATAAATTTCTGGAGATCGTGAATTATGTAGCCAGAAGTACATATGGCTGCATTTTGTCTTTAAAACGAACACTACGGGGCGGTATGACGTCATTCTTTTTCTCGCTTACCAGCTGACTGCTTACCTCCATATGGACGCCTTTCCCACTGTTACCAGTTTGTCCAGTTAGCTCGCCATGTACGTTGGCAGACTTGAGACACAGAGAGGAGTTGACCATGACGACGAGGTTCGAGTCCGGCGAAGAATGGTTCCAGAAAGCAGGTAAGACAAAAACAGAAGTCAAAAAATAAAACAAGTAAATAACAGGGTGAGAATGTGGTAAAATCTGAAAACGTGGCAAAAATCAGGTGAGGGCTTTTCTTTTTCTGGATTGCTTTTGAAAACTGTTGGTTGGGTTTAGGGAAGTGGGTGGGCAGGTCAATCAGTGCTTTTGAAACACTATTGATTGGGTTTAGGGAAGGAGGAAGGTGCGTCAGTCGATCGGTCAGTCAGTCAGTCGGCAGTCAGTCGACAGAGCCTCTGGTGGAATTACGCAAGAACAGCAGGCACGAATGGCATTCGCAAGAGAAATTTGAGATCTGAAAAAGCGTACACAGTGGCCTCTGGTGGATTCGAGAAAACAAAAACTGCAAAAAAACTTTTTTGGCACTCTCCAGAAATGTATATAGGGGTACGTAATCAGAATGAGCCTGGGTTGCGGTTATCACGATAAGTAAAATTTGAAATGGTAATACCAACCGTCTGAAAATTTACTGTGAAACCGGTAATATCTAAATGTCTCTGGAGAGTCAGAGAGCTCCTGGATTTCATCTAAAATATTTTCATTTGAGTTCCAAAAATGAACGAAGGTTGAAATTGGAACGAAATGAGAGTGAGTAAACAAAAAAAGTATTTTCATTTGTGAGTGAACTAATTCTTTAACAGTATCAAATTAAATGCAAGGCTTACTTAAGATCCTTTCTTTCCCCTCGTCCATCATCTCAGATTCATCTTTTCAGTGAGTTAATTACAGTGCATTACGGGATTGTGTTTCCACAAAGGACACATGCGTGATGCTTACGCAACGATGCATTAAAAATGCTGCTTTCCTCAGCAGCCCACTAGGTTTTGGGAGAGAGCGGCTGATTTCCCTCTTCAACCCAGGACTCAGCCTCTCTTCCACCTCCAGTAAAAATAAACCAACATTAAATCACTAAACTGGTCTTTCTTTCTTCCTCCTTGCTTCCCACAGTGGGGAGCTCAGCGTATCCAGCCACTACGTCTCTGATGACGAGGCCTTGATGCTGATAATGACGACCCTGTTTTTTTATTGTGCAAAATTACAGCACGCATGAATCATACGCATTAGAGAGAACTGGCAGTGCGGGAGGGGATGAGAAGGACAGAAAAAGAAAACTATTGGATTACTCTAGTGTGTCCTGCTTTCGAAACTCTGCAGACTCTAGCCTCTGAGAAGCAGAGAAGAAAAAGCTAGACATAATAGACATTACTATAGACATTATTATCCATCAAGCAGGTATCATTAATATTGTTCCGGAGTCATTGAGAAATGTCATCTCTTTTAAGGAGAAAATGATCACTTCATATATTATGGTGATAAAATAGCCTTGCTCAAGTTCCACAAAAATTAACTTTATTCTCAAAGAGCAAACATGACGCAGCATCTTTGCAAGCACAAGGTTCAAAAGGTTCCTAAATTTTAAACAAGTTTTACTTCTTACACAACTGATTAAAGTAAAACATTGTTATTTACAATAACAGTGTGGTTTTAAATCATATTTTAGAGGGGACAACCTTCAGATACCACCGGGATTGCATAAAAAGTACTATAGTAATTCATAGTAAATACTGAATATTTTTACATGAATGTTTTTGAGTCATACTACAGTAAAGTGTTTTATATTGTAGGCTATTAACTGTATTATAATATTAACAACTAATGGATGCTACATCATAGCTATTGTAAATACTGCAGTACAACATACTTTAGTTTTCACTATACAGTAAACATAGTATCTACTGTTTTACTACAGTAAATGTTTATATATAGTTGTTAGTGCTGGGCAAAGTTTAATCCCAATTAATCACATCAAAAATAAAAGCATTTTCTCAAATATATGTATGCCTGTGTGTATTTATATATACATAATAAATATACACAGTACAATTATGTCAAAACAAACTTTTATTTGGTATGGATTAATCAAAATTAATTTTTGCCTAGCACTAATTGTTGTATAAAATTTAGTACAGTATTTGGGTCAATTGTTTATATAACCATATGTGTTATAGCAACTATAAAATTACCACAAAACATTAATTCAATACATTTCTATAGCATGGTTCCAAATCACTGTAGTATTTACTATAAATTACTATAGTATTTTTTTTTTGTATGAGAGGGCAGCTAGAAGATTATATTATTACTATATTATAGTAATAGGGTGACAAAAAGTCTAGAAGCAGCCCTGTTCCCAAACATAGATCATCAATTACAGTAGAAAATACTGCTGTCACTTTGTCGTTACACAAATGCTGATAAATGACCTGTCCACACACAGGTCACTACAAGTCTGCTTTACATAATCATCCTGCACATGATATTGTGTACAAATATTGAGACGTCAGTCTACTAGTCTGGACCACAGTAACAGGATCTTTCTGAACTCCTACCAAAGTAATCCTGTACTTCAGAGTACTTCAGCACATTATGAGCTGTGCCCGGGTGGTTTGGATATTTATGTAAGGCAAGGGGAAGAAAAGAGAGTGTGCAAGATATAAAAAGTGCACAAAAGAGAAAGAAACCAGAGGAACGGTTTTAGCAGCCAGACTGTTGGGATCAATCCACCTCATATCCCTAAAGCCAAACGCCAAACATGTGGAAGTGATCAACAGCTGAAAATCATATCACCGCAGCTTTCTCTCTCTCTCTGTCTGTCTGCATTTAATAAAATCATAACATTAGGGTCAGGTGTGATTGGCTGTCCTTTCAATCTCACTGCGCAACAGTGGAGCATGGGTTTTGCTAAGCAGCCAATAAGAACGCACCTTCAGCACAGAGGTCAGCCAATTGTGTCGCAGCTTTCCTTGGGTCCCTTGTCTTGTACAGTGAAGGTCAGGCAATATGGTGTCAAGGCACTAACCCATTAAACGTGAATAAGAGAATAGCAAAAAGCCTTTTAGAAGGTGAAGGAAAGGCTGCATCATAAAACTACAGACATTTATGAGTTATTTTATTAGCTTTTGAGAAGAGAGCGCAAACATGCTTTTTCTAATGGAAATGTTCAGTTGCCTTACAATGAGTGAAATCCCCTGAACAAAGTCCCCAAAGTACCGTCCCGAGTTCAATTAAACTACATAAACACTCGGTCCAGCACAGAGCACCACTGAAGAGTAAGGTCCAGCGAGAGGTCAAGGGATTTTCAGTGTGGTCTTAACTAGAATTAATGTTTTTGTTGCTTCATTTGATCTTAATTAGATCTAATTCACTGTGAGGCCTCACTCTTTTTGCAAAGACACAGAATGGCATGTGGGCTTTTTATTATTATTGCAGTGAGAGTGAGAACATTCTGTGAAGAGATGTGTGTGTTTTGGGTGGTTTGAATGAGTTTTTTTCTCTCTTCTTACATTTACATGTGCACACATGTGGATACTCACACACAGATGTGTGGGCCAATTTCCCGAGTGACACAACCTTTTTACACTTTTTTTATTGTCTAAGAAACATATTAATGCAGACACAGAGCTGGAGAACTCCCACAGTTCCTGTTAGATAAAGACTTCCGTACTGGGAACAGACAGATGAGGTTGTTTTTGGCTCTGCTTGTTTCCAAAAAGCACCCAAAGTTGGCCCCAATGGGCCACCCTCTCATTTTTTTGTCTTTCTTTCTCATTTCTCATATCAGCCCATTGTGTAGGTGTGATCTGATCACTGGACATGTCCTCCATCCCGCCCACCCTGTGCAAAACTATGCCTATGATTCAGAGATAATCATTTTCAACCATAAGAGGTAACAACACATCTTGTATAAAGCAGGGGTGCTGTATGTGTTAGCCAACCTTGAACACCAAACATACTGTGAGTCAGAAGACTTGCACAATCACGAAGTAGTGTGCATGTGTTCTGTATGAATCAAGTAAATTGTGAACAGGAGTCACGCATTTTCAATTTTTAGTTTTGTTCAAATTTAAGAAGTTAATTCACGTGTAGATGACAAGAAGGTATATGTGAGAATTTGTTTTTTTGTGCCTAATTATTCAAAACATTGTTAACATTACTATTGTGAAGATTAGGCATGGGTCGGTATAATATTTTCTGAAAGTATGATAACCTTGGATAAAAATATCAGTTTCACTGTATCAAGGTATTGTGATTATAGCTCTAAAATATGTTCTTTTTAAATGTCTAGGTAAAAAAACACAACTTTTTTCCCCATTGAACACAATATATTTTATTTTAAAAAACATTTAAAAATATTTTGGAACAGTAGCTTTTGATGTGGAGGGTCCTTTTCTGCTCAATGTACTGTTGCCCTAAAAAAAACTAAATAAAATAGTTGTAAAAAACATGCCAAAAAAAAAAAAAAAACGTAGATGGAATGGTATAACAGAAAATGTCGGTGGTTTTAAAACCTTGATTTTTCTAAACCCCAGTAAACCTTGAAACCGGTTATCGTCCCATGTCTGGTGAAGATATTTGTTAAGATTAATTTTATTCTATTTTTGCACGTTTATGTGAAGGACTTTTATGTTGGTGTTGGGTCCTTAGGAGGAGGAGGGGAAAAAAAATGAGTATGTGACTTTCCTGCTCAGTTCGAGAAGTTTCTTTGTTTTTCTTCGTCTTTTCTTTTGCTCAAATAACATTTGTTAGACGTCAGTATACTCAAGTCCATCGTATTTATTCAAACCTACCATTAAGCAGCTAAATACCATATTTATGAGCCATTCCCACTAAGCACAATAACTATAAATATAAATATAACAAAACAATATTTGCTTCCATACTAGCAAATGATAACGATCAATTTATTTTTAGTGTACGTTTTTCTTTTTGCATTGCCCCTTGTAACAAGCATGTCCTCAGTGTGCAACATTTCTAGCGCATATGTCCAGTGAATCCAGCTCGTGTAATCAATCTAATCAAACAGAGAATTTAGCAATCGCAGTCAGTGTAGTGGAATAAAAACAACTAAAAATACCCCCCTCCCCTGCATTTTCAAAGGAGGTAACATAAAGATGCCGAAATTATACTGGATATAGGTACTTTTACTTTTATAATTTGCCAGTAGCTTGCATAGTTTTTAGCAAATATTTATTATTCCTCCCATGGTATAACCAATTGTTTGTCATTTTTGAAAAGAGCGCTTAACATCAAGAAGTGAGCTTCTCCACAATGTCATCTGTAGCTTTAAATTTTGTGAAGCCTTTATATTTTAATGGATTCTGACAGGCTGTCAGTAAAAAAAACTTAGTAATCACAATGATATTCAATTCGGCTTTATTATTTCTAAAGCGCTTTTACAATGTAGATTGTGTCAAAGCAGCTTAACATAGAAGTTCTAGTAAATTGATACTGTGTCAGTCCAATTTTCAGAGTCGAAGTTCAGTTTAGTTCAGTTCAGTGTGGTTTAATTTTCACTGCTGAAAGTCCAAACACTGAGGAGCAAATCCATCGATGCGCAGCTCCACAAGTCCCAAACCGAGCAAGCCAGTGGTGAGGAACAAACTTCACCAATTGACAAAAGTGAAGGAAAAAAAACCTTGAGAGAAACCATGCTCAGTTGGGCACGACCATTTCTCCTCTGGCCAAACGTTTTATGCAGAGCTGCAGTCATGTGGAGTATATTTATATTGTTCTTCTATCTATTGTTATAGCTGTGGTCTGAACTCTGTTGTTGTATTACATTCAGATTATTTTTTAGAAATATGTCTTTATAATTATCTTTACAGGAACAAATTACAGTGTACATTTCAAAACTGCAATTGTGATTCACAACATTACTTTTTTTTTTTATACAGTATTTTGTACAGTAAAATAAACGCAGCCTGGGACATCAAGAGACTTTTCCAAAACATTAAAATCTCTCCAAACGGTATCACAGCAGTGCTTAACAAATATACACAATAGATGGCTAAGTTAATATACAAAATAAACAGAAATCTACTACTACATGTATCCACCATAATACTCTCCCAGTCTCTCTAAACACAAATGCTTCCACAGATTAATATAACCTTACTATCCGTCTCTGTCTTCTCCCTTGTTATGGATGGATTAGTGTGAGCTGATGGCGATGGTGGTCTCAATATCATATGTCAGCGCTGTTCAGATCAAAC
This sequence comes from Danio jaintianensis, assembly GCA_903798115.1. Taxonomy (NCBI): domain Eukaryota; kingdom Metazoa; phylum Chordata; class Actinopteri; order Cypriniformes; family Danionidae; genus Danio; species Danio jaintianensis. The sequence continues at coordinate 5,028,189 of CAIGQV010016547.1, forward strand.
AGAGACATACTGATGATCTCTGTCCTGCTCTAGGGTGACTTTTCCCCCCATCACAAAGAATCCCGGGCCCCTAGAGATCTCTCAAGCATCAGTGAAGGGGCCGATGTGACTCACTATCACTGAGCCAATCAGACAGAGGATGAAGGAATAAAGTAAGAATAAACACAGAGATTTTATGTATTACATTTTACCTTTAAGGAGCATAAATGCATCACAGTACTACTCTGTTTGTCTCTGAAATACAACACTTCCCTCTCCTTCATCAATCCACTGTAAACATGTCCAAAATGTGCCGGCTTCATCCCAGTGCTGCTCTTAGTGGCCTTGGTTTTTGGTAGGTTAATCACTGGGGCCCTCTGGTCTGGAGGCCCCGTTCATAAAGACCTAAAGTCATTAGTAGGGGAGTTTCTTTACTTCACCCAACCAATCAATGTTAGATGGTGAAATGGACAGAAATGGGGAAGGGGTCCAACTCTTTTATTGCTCTCCTAGGCCACTCAAGTGATCAATACATTACTTTGATCTTAATTAGATGATCAGATTCTTTTATGCACTTTAAAGCCAAAAAAATCCCTAATGGTTCTCTGTCCAGAGCTCACTTGTGCATATTCCAATGCACTGCTGTCATAAAGACCACTTCGGCTGCACAACGGCTAAAACAACATGACATGATTTACTGATATTTCCTCCCCTTGGTCAAACCAGTAGTCGTGAATCAATGATGATGCCTTGACGATCAATAAAGGAAGAAATGGTGTGAGTTGACCCCACAATTACAATGATGACGGAAGGCAAATATTCAATATCTTATGCATAAAATATGCATGAGTCATAGAAATTATTTATAATGATCTTAAAAGTCATAAAGAGGAAAAGTCCAACAAAACCTCATTTGTAAATTCTTGATTTAGTGACTAATTTGTTATTTTTATGATCTCATTTGTACATTTTAATATGACTTCCTCATCCTCCAATGAGAGTTAGGGGTGGGGTTTGGGGCATGACTATTAAAAATCATATGTTTGCATACAAATTAAATCATATGAATTACTCACTTTTCTGACAATACATAAATTAGTTACATTTCCTTGTGAGATCAGGCTGGAAAAGTCATCCACAGCTAAACAAGAGATAGATTGATGAGATAAATGAAAGGAATTATTGTGAACAAAACAAAACAATCTTACTGTAGATCAGTCCTGGAGGTCCGGTGTCCCGCAGATATGAGCTCCAACCGCAATCAGACACACCTAGGCTAGCTAATCAAATTCTTACTAGGCTTTATAGAAACACTCTTGCAGGTGTGTTGAGGCAAGTTGGAGCTAAATACTGCAGGAGACTGGACCTCCAGGACTGAGTTTGAGAACCCATGTTGTAGATTAAAGTCCTGTAGACAAAATTGCTAAATCGTGGTGCATTATAATGATGGAACAAAAGTGAAAAATTGAATCTGCTTCAGTCCAGTTTTCAGAGTTGAAGTTCAGTTTAGTTCAGTTCAGTGTAGTTTAAATTTCACAGCTGAAATTCCAAACACTGAAGAGGAAATCCATCAATGCGCAACTTCAAAAGTCCCAAAACCAAGCAAGCCAGTGGCGACAGTGGTGAGGAACAAACTTCACCAATTGACGAAAGTGAAAAAAACAAAAAACAGGGTTAGTTGTTTTACTTAAAAATAGGCAGGTAATAATTCAATTCAATTCATGTTTATTTATATAGCGCTTTTCACAATATAGATTGTGCCAAAGCAGCTTAACATAGTTCTAGTAAAGTCCAGATTTCAGAGTTAAAGTTCAGTGTAGTTTAGTTAAATTTTAGTTTAAATTTTAAATAAGCCAATAGTTCATGGTGAAAATTGGTACTTTTTGTACTTAACTAAAGTGTTACAAAAAATATCATCTTGTAACACAATTTTGTTCTAAAGCAACTTTACAAGAAGCACATTTTGCCTACTATTTAACCATCCACCATCTTTTCATAAAAATCTGGAGACAAAACAAGTTTGAGTTGTTATCTACAGTACATTTGGATCCAGTTTAGCTCTCATTATTATCCCGTTTATCCTCCAAGGACATATAAATAAATGGCAATGCAAGCCTGCTCTTAATTGTTGCCACTTGATCTTCCATTTACTCTCCAACTGATTCCTGACTTGGGCTGGCTGTTGAATACATTTGCGCTGTTTATTTGATTTTAAAGAGTTTAGTATTCTTGTCGCTATTAATGGCCCCAAAAAGTAAAATGTCACAAACAGCCACTGATCCAGCTGTAACTCTCTACCATTTTAAATGAAAAGATTGAGGTTTAAGTCTCACTAACCAATTTAAACAAGCCGTCGCTGTGAAACGAGACACCCACATCCTCGGCCTGCCACAAGCTTTATAGGAAATATGCGACTTTGGCATTCAAATACAGCACAGGTCTATTTAGGTTAATTAAGGTTAATTAAATGGCAATAAAAAAACAACTGTGTGAAACTGATGGAAATACTTTGGACTTCTAGACTCCGATAATTATACGTTTCGCAGTGGAGTCACCGGGCCGTTACATATCACAGTAGGTCATCTGATTGAAAACACTGTTTATAATGTCGCCATTTCACATTCTCGAAATTACTTCAAGCTCTGCAACATACAATCCAAACCATCGCTGGTAAGATGCAGATTATAAAAGAAGCTGCAGAGCTGCCTGTGTTGATGGGTGTCCCTGTAAACGTTTTATAGATAACAAATGTTATTTGTGTTAATAACTACCCAGGCTGCATTTATAGATTAACAGTTTGTGTGTTAGACTTATAAAGCACAAAAGAAAGGTATATGGGGTTGGAGAAAATGTTAAGAAACACTTTTATATTTCGACTCAATCTTGTACTTTTCACAATATATACAATTTTTAAAAAAAATGACGTTTGCTGTTTGTTCAAACTAATTTGAGCTGAAACAACACCATTCTTGGTTATTTTTTGGGATAAATTAATTGCTTTATGTTCAATCCACTTAAATTTGTAAAAACTACTAAGTTAACTTAATTCTTTTATGTTGTCCCAATACAAATCGATCGTGTGGACCCCAGCTTATTTTACAGTGTACTATACAAAATAAAGAACAAAATGAGAAGAAATCATAAATAATACAAGCAACATGATGCTTTATTGTTGTCATCACGTTTGTAACCAAATACAATTCTGGCAACGGAGTTAAAGAGACAAAAATGTAGCATCTTTATTAAAATTAAACACAAATAGACAGTCCAAGTAGACGCCATAGCTTAACTTCAAGGGCAATCCAAAAGAGTAGTCAGGGTCACAGGCAAAAAGATCGGTACAAACAGCATCAACAAAAACAAGGCGAGGGTCAAACGGCACAGAAAGACTAGACAAAAGGAAAATGCTACAGGTTAATAAAACTCAGCAAAGTGTGTGTAGCTATGTTTCCATACAAAAATGCAAATTAACTTTATGCGCAAAACTGGAATATTGCATAAAAGATGTGCAAATAAAGCAGCGTTTCCATCCAACGAGTCAAAGAGAACAAAATCGTCACTTCCTGATTAAATGGCGCCAAATTATCAACAGTAAAAATGTAATTTAATTAATGACTTGCGCCTCAGAAGGCAATGCTGACACGCAGTGAATGCGTGGTGGCGTTTGAAGGCGTGAGACGCGGAGCACAGACGCTCTTAACAATTCTGGAGGTCATTAATAATATAATAACACTAATACTGAAAGGGTTAAGGCATTTTAGAATGACCAAAACAACATTTCAGATGTTTTACAATGTGGTCAGCCTGCTGGTTTGTCCATTTACAAACATTTTTATCATCACATGATCTCTTATAACCAAATCACATGACCTTTTTTTAATGCGCATACTGAAGTTTGTTCGGTAAAAGTGTTTCCATCGTAGTTTATGCGCATCTTTTCTTAGCGAATAAAAAGTTTATCCTACTCAGTTATGCGCATACATTTTTTATGCGCATTTTCAAAATCAATGCGCATCTTAGCGTTTCCATCAACCGATTTTTTATGCGCATATCCAAAATGCGCATAAAAATAGGTGGATGGAAACGTAGCTTGTGTGAGAGAGGTGAATATAAAATCCAGGTAATCAGTCCATGATGAGTTACCAGCTGTGTGTAATCAGGGGGAATCAGGAACTGGTGTGTATGAGGTATGAGGTAGTCCAATGACAGATGTGTAGTTCTCCAGCGATATGCAAGGATTAGATCACTGGTGATCGTGACGACGTTAGCTATGCTTTCATACAAAGATGTGAACTAATCTTTTGCGTAAAAACTGGAATTTTGAATAAAACATTTGCAAATAAAGTACCGTTTCCATCCAATGAGTCAAAGAGAACAAAAATGTCACTTCCTTATAGACTGGTGACAATTATCAAAAAGAAAAGTGGAATTTGCTGGTTAGGAGAAGCCACTGTGGGTCTTTTTCCTTATATAAAGTGTGGTAGCTTTTAAAGGCGTGAGATTCTCTTTTGGAATGCAGCCAATCAAGACAGTTATGGAAGGTAATAATACTGAACCACTGTGATGACAGACTTGGGCTAAAGGATTTGAATATGACCAAAACAACATTACAGATATTTTAAAATGTGATTGGTCCACTGGTTTGTCTATTAATGCTTTCCCATTGTGCCCATTTATGTTATCACATGATTTGTTAAAAAAAAAAAAAAAAAAAAAAATTTTTTTGATGCACATGCTGGAAATGATTCAGTATTCCATGATTATGCATTTTCTTTCTTATCAGATAAAAAGTTTACCCTACTCTAAAGTGTAGGAATATTGCATAAAAATGTGATGGAAACACCAAGATGGGGATCCATCTTGGTGTTTCCATCACATTTTTATGCAATATTCTAAAATGTGCATAAAAATAGTTTGATGAAAACATACTGTAGCTACTGTTACACAGTGACTGCTATAAGTAAATTTAGTATAATTAAGTGAATATTCAGGAGTTATTAGGGGTTTTAAAACAGAAATTGACACAAGAAACACACACACAGACACACATTAATTAGTCCATAAGTAAATGAAGTCTGTGCCTGAATTTTTGAGATATTCAAACTACTGCAGAAATGTTGCATATGTCATATACAAACACAGTTTTAGTTAACCCTCCTATTGACTTGCTGGTCAAAAATGACCCGTGACCATTTTAAAAACAGAAAAAAAGTACTAAATGCTGTATTTTTAACTTAACGTTTGATGGCTTTCTCTAATGACCCCAACATTATATGAAATATGCACAATAATAATCTGCTGCTTTCACTTTGATGAATACTATCTTGCTAAAAATGTTTTACACCATTGCAAGTATCTTTGTTATTTATAAATATACCCTTTACATTAGTCAAAAACTATTAAACATTGATGAAATACACCAGTCTGATGAGAGGAAACTTAGACTTTCACAGGATTTGCAGATACATTTTTGTAGATACAGATACATTTTTATAACCATCCTGTTGACCATTTTAACAACAGAAAAAAAAGCTAAATGGTGTATTTGTATCTTAAAGTTTGATGACTTTTTCCTAAATGACCCCAACATTATAAAAATGAACCATTGACTATGATACACACACAATAATAATCTGCTGCTTTCACTTTTATGAATACTATCTTGCTAAAAATGTTTACACCTATGCAGGTACCTTTGATATTCATAAATATACCCTTTACATTAGTCAAAAATGATTAAACATTGATGAAATATACCAAACTAATAAGGAAAAACTTAGATTTTCACAGGATTTGTGAGGAATAATGAGCTTTTTTCTTTGTGCAAAACAGTTTTGAGAATTTAGAGCTTTAGTGAAGGTGGTTCATTTTTAACCCTTAGGACAAACGAAATGTACAGAATCCTAAGACCACACAAGGGTTAAATGATTTTGATCTGTCTCTCTGCATGTCCTTTAGAGCTTAGAAGTGCAAGTAAAAGTAATAAGGGAGTGAAGGTCAAACACAATGTCATGACAGGTGTCTGCGTTCTTCTTAAAGCAGAGCCAAAACGTAGACTATGAGAAAACGAAAAGATGGAACCATTATTAGCCATCCTCACTGATCTAAACCAGATGGTCAGCTGAGTATTCACAGCTAACAAACACACAGAGACTAAACCTCCACGGCCTTTCTGCTTTTAACAGCTCAGGCGAGAGAGTTGAAAGGTGAAAGGTCAGAAAAGGGTGTCCGTGTACGTTTGAAATACTAACATTTCACACGGAGAGACAGGCAGAAATGGAGTCGAGTGGGATAAGTTGACGGGATCACAGCCTGACTTAAGAGACCACACAGTCTTAAGCTACCAAAAGCTGACTTTAAAAGGTTAGATCACCTGACCTTTTCCTTCCTAAAGTCAAACGCTGTTCAGATAAGTGCCATCCGAGGGTTTTTAAAGTCAATAAGCTTCACAAAAGCGTTTACACCACATTGCTGTTGACATTCAAACAGAGTCAACGCTGACATAAGCAATATCCAGGCACAGTGGGGAATCCGCAGAGCATTTCTGCCTTTGATTCTGACAGAAAATCTGCAGGTTTAAAGACAGTAGAATGTGTCAAACAGAGCTGAGAGCACTATTCTAACTAGTAACTGAAAGCAGTCAGATTAGTTTATTGAATGAACACATAAGAGGAACTGTAGGATTGTATTTAGTCAGATTAGTTTATTGAATGAACACATAAGAGGAACTGTAGGATTTTATTAATTATACACACTCAAAAAAAATGATGTTTGCTGTTTGTTCAAACTACTTATTTAAAATGAGCTGAAACAGCACAATGCTTGAGGTTTCTTTGGGGACAACATAATTTTTTTTTAATGTTCAATCCACTTAAATTTGTAAAAACTAGTAAGCAAGAATTCCTTCATGTTGTCCCCAACACAAATCGATTGTGTGGAACCCGGCATTTTTAACAGTGCAAGGTAAAAGGATCTCATTTATAAAACTTTTAGTAGAAACTTTTAAAAGTGAACGTACACCAGAATAAATTTGGTGGTTCAATTAAGTCAATATTTAGGTTAAATATGTTTGCTTAGAGTTTGCGCACATTCTCCCATCACATTTGTTTTTTATATATCACAACCTTTTGGTCGGAAACATTTGTGATTATGCAACGTTTATAAATGACTCCAGATCGGCAGTCGTTTACTGACCTTTCTATGATTTTTAGGATGTTTAATTTAATTTGCGGTGTTTGTTTTATTTTGCAGTTTTTTCATTGTCTGCTGCAACTGCTCCGGCAATTTATTTTGCCAAATGTATAGCTAAAATGAAACCAAATGTGATGCTGCTCATGTTATAAATCCACTAGCACAAAAACGATTTCATTGAAAGTACAAAATGATAAATGAATGTGTATTTTGCTTGGGACATGAACTAATGCAAAGTGATTTTAACAAGTGATGCTCAATAATACATCATTAACTGAATAAATAGATAGTTCAGTTTGATTTAATGATTTAATTTTGATTAATGATTTAATAAAACACTATAATCCACTAAATTCCATACATCCAATGTTTTTTATTTTAAATAATTCATCCATTAACAAAACTGAATTTAAAAAATGAACATTGTGACCTCAAAGCACTAAAAGTCCTATTTGAGCTCTCTCTTCTCTAACTCTCATAATAAAGGCAAACTGTTTTGTTAAAAAAGAGAAATATACACAGTTTCAATTAATAATCTTATCTGTTCGACCAAAAATAAACGATTAGCCTATTTTAAACTGTTTCACTGTTAATGACAAAATCGTTCATTGCACCGATACATTTCAGTTTCACATCTGATTTATTTAATCAAGTCATTTGACCACAATGGGCCAGAAAAGGATTTCTAAGCTTGCTAGTCTCGGCACTAAAAGAAAAGTGTGCATCAGATATTGTTTTTTAAATTTTGTAAAATTAATTAATTTCTGCTGCTCTTACTGCGCCGGTCGAACCATTTTTCAGAATTTTCATTGCCAATCATAGCCATTGGGTCAATCTTCAATTTTCACAACCAGCACAGAGCCCCGGGGGTTGAAGAGAGATTGATCTCCCCCCAGATCCCATTTCATCTATTATGAAGAAAAACATTTTATGGACATTTTTAAAGATTAAATTCTTGTTGGATCCTTTCAAAAGATTTTTGTGGGTAGCTTAAACGTAAAAAATAAAAAAGTAAAACGTAAATCAAATGAAATCATTGTTATATCAGTCAATTATTTTAATGCAAATTAAACTATAGAGGGCTATATGATGATACTTCTATGTGCTGTTTTGATTATGCAGTGAGGGGCCCTGTCTTCACTCTTGCATGGGGGGCTTACACTCAAAAATAATGTTTGGTGTTTGTTCAAACTACTTTTTTAAAATAAGAGTTTTTTGTAACAACTTAATTGTTTTATGTTCAATCCACTTAAATTTGTAAAAACTAATAAGTTAACCTAATACCTTCATGTTAACCCAACACAAATCGATTTTGTGGAACCCAACATTTTAACAGTGTATGCAGTTTTCACTACGCCACTGTCCTGGCCAGTGCAGAGCGAGAAGACAGATGAAAGAGATGTAGGTCAGACATATTACAGTGTAATTAACGTTCACTACCATCAACGCTGCATCTGCTGTTGGACAAAACCATGTCTGCAGAGGAAATGTGCAGGTGAAATGGGTCTGTGTTTTTAGCCCTCCTGCACAGAGAATAATGAGGGAGAATGGAAATGGAAGGCAGGGGATGCAGGGCGTGTTGGAGGAATAAAGAGTACAGTAGTGACGAGTCGATTACAGAGAGAACACAGACCTGATCTGAACCTCAGGAAGGATGATTACAGTCATTAGAAAGAAAGAAAGAAAGAAAGAAAGAAAGAAAGAAAGAAAGAAAGAAAGAAAGAAAGAAAGAAAGAAAGAAAGAAAGAAAGAAAGAAAG
>CAIGQV010016547.1:5039530-5070008 GCA_903798115.1 Danio jaintianensis
ATGAATGAATGAATGAATGAATGAATGAATGAATGAATGAATGAATGAATGAATGAATAGACAAAGGAACAAATGAAGAAACGATCAAAGGAACAAATGAAGAACAAACAGAGGAAAGAACGAGGGAATGAACGAGGGAACGAACGAGGGAACGAACGAAGGAACGAACAAAGAATCGAACAAAGGAACGAACAAAAAACAAATGAAAGAATGAACAAATGAACAAAGGAACAAATGAAGGAACAAACAAAGAAACTAATGAAAGAACGAACAAAAAAACAAAGGAACAAACGAAGGAACGAACGAAGAAAATAATAAAAAAACAAACAAAGGAACGAAGAAGTAACGAACAAAGTAATCAACGAAGGATGGTACGAACAAAGGAAGGAACGAACAAAGGTACGAACAAAGATATGATTGAAGGATCAATCGAAGGAACGATCGAGGGAACGATCTAAGGAACAATTGAAGGAATGATCTAAGGAACAAAGGAAGGAAAGAACGAAGGAACGAACAAAGGAATGAACAAAAAAAATGAAAAAAAGCATGCAAGGAACGAAGTAGAAACGAAAGAAGTAATCAACGAAGGAAGGTATGAACAAAGGAAGGAAGGAAAGAAGGGACAAAAGGAAGGAACGAAAGGAAGGAACAAAAGGAAGGAACGAAAGGAAGGAACAAAAGGAAGGAAGGAAGGAAGGAAGGAACAAACGAACGAAAGGAAGGAACGATCAAAGGAAGGAATAAAGGAACGAATGAAGGAACGAACAAAGGAATGAAGAAGTAATCAATGAAGTAATCAATGAAGGAAGGTACGAACAAAGGAAAAAATTAACAAAGGAAAAAACGAATGAAGGAAGGAACAAGGGAACGCTCGAGGGAACGATCGAGGTAACAGGTTTGGAACCAATTGTTGGTGAGTAAATTTTCCACTTTTGGGTGAACTATTCCTTTAAGTCCATTATTATGTCTAAGCAGTTTGAGAAAATCAACACCTCTACACTTTTGCCCCTTGGCCCTCAATTTCAATCTGAATGTAAACACCACAATCATTCGCCTTATTTATTGTAAGTGCATGTTTTATGTGAATGTCAATTTATGCCTTAGTACAGTATGACAAATGGAGAAAATATTATTACATTTGACAAGATAAATTTTTGCATTACTGATTTTTGTAAAAAAAAAAAATTGCCCATTGTATGGTTGTGGATATAGACCAGAATTTCCCAACCCTGTTCCCAAAGGCACACCTTTCCCTAATCAACTCATAAGAACATAAGAGACTCCAAAACCTGAATTTAATGGGTCAGATAAGGGAGACATCCAAAATATGTACTGTTGGTGTGCCTCCAGGAACAGGGTTGGGAAACACTGATATAGACACACACATTATCTTCAGACTGATGCCATATACACAACACGACCAGCTCTCAGCTCTACCACAAATCAACACTTCTTTAACATATTAGCTGTTGAGTCTCACTTCTACATAGAAGGTGACCAAGTTCAGGGCTACAGCTCATGTTCTTCATTATCCAGCGTCTGCTCGGACACCGGCGGCAGGATCTGATTGGCCACCACAGATCTGACTTTAAACTAAAGCAGAGGCTGATAATAGAATTCCCCCCACACAGGAATAAGATTAACCCAAATCCGGCCACATGGAAAATGTCCTCCTCTAGCCTCCCGCACCTGGCCGTTTAACACGAGCTGCTGACAGGAGGATTTTCGCACTCTTTTGAAAAGTTTGGAAGCTCCACTCAAATGTCTGCGTGTTTGAATGCTTGTATAAAAATGCAAAGCGTAAATTTAGACGCATGCTATTTCATGTATACAAAATAAGTCTGTGCTTTCACACATGAAATGTTGAACCAGAAAAAAAAACTGTATCTGTATATCTTAAAACACTGGAGGGCTTGTATAAAATTCCTGCTTTCACTACTGTAAGTATAAGTTTATTTATAAAGCACTTTTTTAGGGACAACAGGTGTTCACCAAAGTGCTGCACAGGTATGAGTTCAATAAAATCGAAAGAATAATAAAAATATTAAAACATAACGAAATATAACACAATGAAATAAAAATAGTGAATGACATAAAACAAAAGCTCTCACAAGGTGTTAAACGGCAGACTAAAAAGCTAAATTTTAAAGGGGTGGTCCAAAGTGTATTTTTAAGGCTTGGTTGCGTTTATAAGATGCAAAGCAATGTGTGCTCATGCTTCATTTGTAGAAAATTACATTATTTTTTCATATATCTTACTTTGATTATATACAGCTACTCAGCTAACATGCAAACGACTGTCATATTTCCTAGTTCCTCTGAAAGGCCCGCACTTAAGAGGCTCTGATTGGTCCGCTAACATAATGTGCTGTGATTCGCGGATTGGCTCCATGTCACTCCCGTGCACGCTTTTGCGCTGTGTAAACAGTCCAGTCAGAGGCTCAGAGCGGCTGTTAGCAGCGTTAGCTGCCTGAATCAGACAGAAATGAAGAGCACACAGCTCAAGCCTGCTCTCTAAAATAAAATCTGACAAGTGTCTTTCACATATATTCATAATAAGCATATATTTTAATCATTTAATCAAATGAATAATAATAATTATTTAAGGTAAGTGGTTGCAAACAATTTATATGGGCTGAATATAAACCAACAAATTAAGTTAAACATTACTAAATTTGATTGTTTGTTTAAATTCAGCCCATATAAAATGTTTGCAACCACTTACCTTAAAAAAAATTAAGTAAATCCAATGAATCTCTTTTTCAGTGTACTTTTTGCTTTGACACAATCTACAGGTTTGTCTAACATGCAGTCCTTCCTAGCTCAAAACTGAAGTGTGTGTGTGTTCAAGTAACTTAATCAATGCTAATGTTTGTATATACTTCTGCTGTCTGATTATTCTGTCCACTGCTACTGTCCATTACACTGTCAGTTTGCTTTCTTTTCTAACTGAATCCTATGAGCCTCAATAAACAGGTTACTGCATATGTGATTTTTTTCCCTAAGAGCATGTGTCTGGAGATCATCAAGGGACGGCACAACACCAGAAGCAAAGTCTGCACAGTCACCACATGAAATCAGGTCTTAGCACTTCAACGACAGCAGGAAAATACACCTTACTTTCCTTAAACATTACTCACTGGATGCCCTGTTCTTCTGAAGTGTCCCAGGCCACCCAACCTCAGCAGCACCATATCAATCTTCACCAGCATGTTTCTCTGTTGCTTTTTCTCCTCATTTCTCTTCCGTCTGAGCCACCACCAGCTCTGGAGTCAAGGTCTTTTGTTCCCTCCATTTCACGTGCCATAAAAACAAACAGAACTCAAGATGGCTGCCATTGCGATAAAACGGGAAAATAAACAAACGTGTGAGCGTTACCTGCTGGCGCAAGAATCTGTAAGTGGTTTAGATGTTTAATGTTCGGCGCAACTAGCTTTATTTGACTTTAAAATGACGTGACCGTGTCTTTGAAGCCAGTGAATCAATCCAATCGGGGTGCTCGTGTGTATATACAATTATCCAATGACTTTACAATGACTCTGATGCAATCAAAAGTAACAGATTTTTACATTCAGTGTTGTGGTCTTTTACAGCATCTGCTATATACCAGATGTTGAGGACTCATGTGCTTAAGCTCGCTATAAAAATACTAACATTTTCATACATTTATCATCTATTTTACTGTACTGTAAAATGTATTTACTGGAGTCAGATGTTATGCTCTTAAACCACTGATATTGCTCTATTTATGCACATTAGTGAGTAAGGGCCCTATAATACACCCAGCGCAATAAGGCTCAAGACGTGTTTGCCGCGATGTGTTGCTATTTTCAGACCAGCGCAACCCTCATTTTCCCGTTTTCCGCCATGTTGTTTAAATAGCAAATCCATTTGCGCCTCTTTGTGGACTCATGGGTGTTCTTGTCTAGAAAAGAGGTGTGTTAAGGCGCATTGTTGGTGCGTTGCTATTTTGAGGAACTAAAATAGACTGTGCAATAGACCAGCTGAAAGCAGGTCTAAAGTCCAGCGTATAGCGCGTTACTTGTGCGCCTCGCTTACACATTGCTTATGTACAGCAATACGCAAATATCTTTACAAATGAAAAAGAATTAAAGGTTTAAAATATTACAAAAATTATTACTTTCTACATAAATATAAAAACCACTACCTCCATGCCTTCATCTCGGGGGGCTTTTTTCAGTTTATTCATGACAACTTGCTTTTGTACAATGTTATTATTATTAGTAGTATTATTTATTATATGCATATTTATATTTGTTTTATTACAAAAAAGCTTAAATTTGTCTACCTGTCAGATTTTGGACCATATGGGGCATAGGACGTGTGTTTGGATATAACTTGATTGCTGGAAATTAGAACTGAATTTAGAAATGGTTTAGAAACTAATCTTTGCGCTTAACAAACGAAATTAACTATGTAGGCTAATGGATGTCTTCAGTGGAGTGCGTACAACACCGTTTCCTTATCCACGAAAGAGAGAAAGAGAAAGTATAGGCCGATTGGAGGAGGCTCGTTCTTTATCCTCGTGCTGCAGATGGTCTGTTTAACTGTTTTCTCGCTAGTGAAGCGTTCAGTTTTTACAAAGTACAGTTTTACAAAGTACGCTATGTAAATAGCAAATGCGCCATGGCGCAACGCAACTGACTCTTAAAGGGAATGGGAGATGAGACTGGTTTATTGGTTACATTGGTTTATTCTCAAAACACACCCATAACTCATTAAGAGAATAAGCACAACCCTGTTAGACCATGCACCGCGGCGCAGAGCGTATTTTTCTGTCCTTAAAATAGCAAAAGTGGATTCGGACATGCCCTTAATGCTTTTGTGCCCTGCACTTTAGACTTTGCGCCTAGATCGTTAAAATAGAGCCCTAAATGTTACGTCTACACAAGGAAAATTCATATTTTGCCTTTTTTTCAACTGATGTTATTTTTTTGTAGATTTAATAAGCATATTTGTGCTTGGAGAGTGTAAAACTGTGGTCTGTTTTTCAATTGTTTCATTTCTGATAACCGAGGAAACACGCTTATGAGACATATGCTGGTGCTAATTCAACACAATGCAGCAACAATGAAATATTAATAACTGATTATGCTGTATTGTGTACTTTGTTTCTTGTGATCCTTTGTTTCTCTGGGAAAAGATTTTGGCATCCTTTTTTCTCAGACCTTAACCAAGTTTAGTGTTTTCCTTCTCTATATAATATGTTCGTTACAGTTTGATGTTTTAATTCAATTTGTAAAGGGTTATTCAAACCCAATTGTGTACATCACCTTTGGCAATTAATGTATAAATAGATTAATAATTGGTTATGAATTTATGAATATGAATGATATTAAATTTTTCCTTAAATCTCTAGTCTCTAAAGGAAAGCAACTATATGTATCAACAATAATGTAACAATGCATTATTATTATTATCAACATCGGTTATAATAATCTAAAAGTAACCTGCTTTTTGTCATTTTAATACTGTTGTTTCTATTTCTTATTAATTTGTGATTATTTTATGATTTTTTTAATCCTCATTTACGTGAAGCACTTTGAATTACCATGATGTATGAAATGTGCTGCATAAACTGGCATTTCCTTGCCTAATAATAATACAAATTAAAATATATATAATAATACAAATGTAAATTATATAATAAACAAATAAATATAATAATTATAATAATAATTATTATTAAAAGATAATTTGTTATTCATATAAATGATTAGCTGGGCATATCTGCATATCTACTATATATATGGACAAAGTACTGGTAGTGTTACTAAAAAAGTAATATTGCATGCTCTGAACTTATAGGCTTTTAATCAATCTATGAACACAGGAACAGACTGGAGGGATTTGTTGAAAGTAATATATCAGAGCTGGAAGGATGTAAGAAATGACATCCATCTCACTTAAGGCCAAAGGTTGAGAAAGCCTGAAACTCCATTGCCACTAGGGTGGCAGCAAAGTTCAAACCCCTGGTGGATGGAGCTGAATTGGGGTAAGCTGAGGTGAGGACACCCTCTCAGATCAGTCCATTAGTCTCTGTGGGTAACACTAGGAGAAAGGTACTGATTGTGTAAATAAAGCTTCACTGTTCTCATATACATACTGGTCGGAGAGTAATTTATTTAAAAAGTACTAGATATATTCTTGTTTTCCCCATTTATGCCTTTGCTTGACAAATATTACTGAAATATAATTTAATATGATGATTTTACTCTCTCTCTGTTTTATTTTCGCCAGGGTAATTTTACTTTTTTAATACTTGAGTACAATTTAAAGCTGAGCTACTGTATGTTTTACTTTTACTCAAGCATATTTTTTAAACCAGATTGTAATTTTGAGTCAAAATTTGATTCATTATCTGTACTTTCACAATTTTTGAGCACTTTTACTTCTTTAAAAATATTTACAGTAAGTGCAATTTAAAGCTGTGCTATGCTTTACTTTTACTTAAGTATATTTTCAGCCTGATTGTTGAATCAACTTTTCATTCGTTATCTGTACTTTCACAAGTAATTTCATCAGTTCACCAAACTCAAACAGATACAGGGACACTGGAGCGTTTTAATGCTGCGAAGATTAGCTAGTCTGTTTATGAGCTGACATACGAGCGATCCGTTGATGAATTGACTGATCTTTACGGCTTTAAAATGCTCCAGTGTCCCTTCATCTGTAGTTACACTCAGTAAAAAGTGGTGAGTTCAGTGAACTGATGACCTTCATGGCCAATCACAGTCATTTCTGTTGAGCACGTGAACACAACGGCAAATCAGCTGTGTTTAAGAACATGCTCAACAGCACTCAAATGTTAGCGGGAAATGGACGTTTTTGAAATTTCAGTACCGATTAGTATCAAATTCCAGTATTGTGACACTAATACCCAAGTACAATTTAAAGCTGTGCTGTTTCACTTTCACCCAAGTATATTTTCAACCTGATTGTTGAATTAAATTTTCATCTGGTATCTGTAGTTTCACACTTTTACTTTTTAATACTTAAATGCTGTACTACTTTACTTTTACTCAAGTATATTTTGACCAGATACTTTTAACAGTAAAATTTTCATTCATTATTTTTAATTTAGTAACTTTTTACACCCATAGCTGTCATCACTCCCAGACCTCACTCATTGTGCAGCAAAAGGAAGGAACTTAGACATGTTTTTTAATAACTTTCTGGTCACATGAAAGTCTTTAAAGGAAAACAAAATGTTCCATCTCATCATACAGTACCACACAAAGTCATTATTTCCAACATGCCAAAGGCTTCAAGAGTCCTGTAATTACAATAAATGCTCCCAAACTCGAAATCATGTCTCCCATTACTAGCCACAGGGAATGCTTTGTTGGCGGGATGCTTTTGTTTGTGTGTTCAAGGTGAACTTCAAGTCCCATGATTCAACTAAGCCGGAGATGCCTCCGCTTCCTCAACGTCTGTCACCAATCTGTCACCGCGATAATAAATGGCAATCAGAGTAACTCTGGTCAGCTAAAGTGCGACTGTGAGGGTGGCACAAACCTGTATTCAATCATGGGAAACAAAACTGTGGCCTGCCTTTTAGCTTGAATGAAGCTTCTTGCTTCATTACTCTAAAAAATGCTACACTGTTAACGTTTTTCACTGTTTTTGTGAATTACACAGTATTTCACTGTAATATGACCTGTATTTTACTGTAGGATGGTTATGCTGTATGTTACTGTGTTTTAAAGTTGCATCATGAAAATTACTGTATATTATACAGTCAAGATATACAATACAGTACATATACACACTAACCGGCCACTTTATTAAGTATACCTGTCCAACTGCTCGTTAACGCAAATTTCTAATCAGTCAATCACATGGCAGCAACTCAATGCATTTAGGCATGTAGACATGATCAATTCGATCCGCTGCAGTTCAAACAGAGCATCAGAATGGGGAAGAAAAGTGATTTAAGTGACTTTGAACATGGCATGGTTGTTGGTGCCAGAGGGGCTGGTCTGAGTATTTCAGAAACTGCTGATCTATTGGGATTTTCACGCACAACCATCTCTAGAGTTTACAGAGAATGGTTCAAAAAAGAGAAAATATCCAGTGAGCGGCAGTTCTGTGGACGCAAATGCCTTGTTGATGCCAGAGGTCAGAGGAGAATAGCTAGACTGATTTGAGCTGATAGAAAGGCAACAGTAACCCAAATAACCACTCGTTACAACCAAGGTATGCAAAAGAGCATCTCTGAATGACAACACGTCGAACCTTGAGGTGGATGGGCTACAGCAGCAGAAGACCACACCGGGTGCCACTCCTGTCAGCTAAGAACAGAAAATCCAATAGAGCACCTTTTGGATGTGGTGGAACGGGAGATTCGCATCATGGATGTGCAGCCAACAAATCTGCAGCAACTATGTGATGCTATCATGTCAATATCGACCAAAATCTCAGAGGAATATTTCCAGTACCTTGTTGAATCTATGCCAGGACGGATTAAGGCAGTTCTGAAGGCAAAAGGGGTCCAACCTGGTACTAGTAAGGTGTACCTTATAAACTGGCCGGTGAGTGTATAGCGCAAGATAAATGGTGCTGTAAATATAAATACAGCATATTTTGCTGTAATCTATTTACAGTAAGTTACTGTAGATTCAACAGAAATTTGTTAACAGTGTGGGTTAATTAAGAATTGTGTTGGTTCAACTGATATTAAATAAGTAGTTTAAACAAGCAGCAAAAGTGATTTTTTGAGTGATTCTGACTCTGTTGTACTTCTCTCAATATTGGATATTTGATACAAAGAAAAGGCACAGGAGGGCAGTTAAGGGAAGACAGAGCGGATGAATGAAGAATTTAAAAGAAAACCTTGAGGCTTTGCACACCAAAAAAAGTAAAAAAAAAAGAGCTACATAATGGACCAAGATGACAAAGCTGATCATTTTTCATTACTACAAAAATCAAATTACATCCTCTAATGGTGGAATAAACTAGTGCAATCATGCTCGAATGGGTTGTTCATCATCTGCCACCCCCCGGGGGGGCTTCTCTGATTAATAGAGGACCGGCAGTCATCACTGACATTTTACATGCTTGTCACACCTTTTAAAGCTGATACCTAAAGCGTAATTTAGCAAACCCACAACCAACAGATGATGACCACACTGTCTGAACGGGTCGGGAAGCCGAAAAAATTGCTCGTCCATCTTTGCCAGAACATAATGCGAGGAAATGGAAAGGCCATTAAGATTATGATATGTAATAGGATGAGTAATTTAAAAGATTCCCACAAAATTGTTTGCCGCTTATGTCAGAACGTGTCAAGTAATTTGTCTGTTACTTTTTTTAATCTGCTATTATTTCTAGAATTGTAATTACCGCTTAACAAGAAACACATTATTCTAGAAAAATCATTGCACCTACCAAGGTTATTATAGTTTTGGGTTTTTAAATTAGTTTCATTTTAGTTTCATTAATGGGTTTGTTATTTTTAGTTTAGTTTTTTTTTATGAACACATTTCTATTTAGCTTTTTATATATTTAGCTTTAGTAAATGTACTTTAACAAACTTAACAGAGCACATCCAGAGTCGACCAAACAAAGTTTATTGTTTGCACAGCTTACATTAACTCGTACAAACTTAGTAATAAAATGAAAACAATAGTTTGAACAAACACTGAAACCAAAACCGCACAAATCAAACTTCCACAAATAAAAGTAAAAATTAAGTAGATTTCAGCCAAATTCTTCATGTTAAGTGCCAGCATGAATTTATTTATTTCTTGTCTTTGTGTCTCATCGTGTGTTTTTTTCTACGACCCCAGTTCTCTTCATTGTTTGTCCCGCCTACTGCTGTCCCTGGTAAGCTGTTTCACTTTTCACTGCTCCAACCAACCCCGTCACTGCTTCATCCTGATTGGTTCCTGCTCTACAATTCAGTACCGTTTTCAACCAATGCCCTCAGGACAGCTCCCCTTTAAAAACTCTTCATTCCAGCAGTTTAACAGTCTTTTGGCTTGCTTTGATAGTTTGCATTTGTGCTTAGTATTTCGATAGTTTTGACACCCGTTTGACTAGTTTGTTGATATTGTTCAGCCTTACTTAATTTACACTGTGTTGTTATTGTTTTACTTTTGTTGTTGTCTGTTCTTATCATTGTTACCATTCCTTCCCTACACTCGTGTGTGTCTTTGAGGTTAGAAAGGCTGGTAGGTAAGTAAGTCACGTGACATACATCTAAACACATTGATTTACAACCGTCTAGATACACTGGGTAAGAGGGGTCCACCAAACCTTGTATTTTTGGTGAAGTTGTTAGTTAGTGTAGATTAGTTAGGACGTCATTGGCGTTAAAGATTTACTTTTCATATCTTTTGATTACCAGATTAGATTAGAGGGGATTTTTGGATATTAGTGAGACTGTTTTAGTTTTGATTGGTTCTTTTCTTTAGCGCCCCCCCATAGCCAGTCTTTCTAGGTTTTATTGTTTCTAAAATTGTAAATAACTCACTCACTGTTTCACCATTACCACTTGTAAATAAATCACTATTATTTGTACACAAGTTATTGTTATCTGTTCTTACTTTGGAGCACAATTTTCTTTGAGTTTCTGTTTTAACCAAGTCCTCAATCCAAGTGTGCAACCCCACTACCCAGGGGTTGTAACACTTCATATTAAAGATCATGTTAAACATGCCTAGTTTACATTTTTGGCACTGTTTTTTGACTGTAAAAACACCATCTAGAGGTATTTCTCTATACAGCTGCAGGTCTGTCTTTCCATCACAGAATGAGTGCTTATTACTCCTAAAAACCATTATTTCTGCCAATATTTTTTTTATTATTTTAGTTATTTTTTCAGCGACTGTTCAGTTAGTTTTAGTTTTTCATTTATTGTGAATTTTGTATTTTATTTCAGTTAACAAACTTTTTTTGAGCAATAGTTTTAATCTTTTTTTTTACTAAAATAGCCTTGGCACCCAAAAAAAAGAAACAAAAAGATCTACTGTACAGAATGACAGATATCGCCAAAAAGCAACACGTGTGTAGCCAGAAGTATAGCATACGTGTGTAATTCATGGCAAGAGATCTAAGAGAAAGTCAATAGAACAATTAGTCCGTCCCATATCCTGCAGAGGATCAACTGTAGCCATCCGTCAATAATCTAGCTCTGGAAGCAATGAAGTCGTTCTCTCTCAAACGCCTGCTAGACGACCTTGGTTATGGTGGGTTTAGTCAGGCACACTTCTCTAATACCTTCTACTTCTGCATCCATCACAGCTCACCAGAGACGTGGAGTGCATGAGAGTTTAATGATGTGTGCACAATAGAAGTGAAAAACTACATCTGAATGAATCTATGACCTTGAAAAGAAAACTTTGCAGCGTTTATGTTGATTAAAAGTGTTCACTGTGAAAATGTGCTTCTAGCAATACTCCAAAAAGGATTTGCTGCACTTTTGATCTCAAATGAAAGCAGTAAAAACGCTTCTTCACACAATATGGGGCTGCGTTTCAATTAAGGAAGACTTACTTCCAAGTGGTTCCTTCTAGAATACCTCCTAACACTTTTAAACATAGTCCACGATTTAAATTAAATAAGTAAACTATTACTTTTTTACTACTATTGTTGAAATTATGGCTGCAGGATGTATTATATTTTTTATCACGATAACAATATTTGTCACCCACGATCAGTAAATAAATATCGTCACGATTTTACAGCAACACCAAGCCATGTTTTTAATGGACGGATGGGATTGTACTGCTATGTTTGTTTTCCATACGCATTAGTAAACCAGCCAACGTTTGTTTTCAAAATGAGTTGGCTTGTTTAAAAAAGTGCACATTTCAGACTTCATGCAGGTATGTCTCCCGTGTCTGTGAACCAAGTATTCACAGAGATTCAGCTGTCTTTTCCGCTCTTTTCAGCTTGTGTTTTTAGTCAAAAATCTTTAAAATGGTTTAACATCGATTTCGATTCTTACTGATTCCCAGTTTAGATTCCAATTAAAAAAAAGAAAAAGTCATTTAGGCTCTGTACACGGCACGCAAGTATTGCAGGTTCGTTTTTATGTATCCCAACCCTAGCACATGTTCTGTTCATGTTTACTTTTTCTATATTTGTGGCTGTGAAGTTCAATAAGAAATGAATAAAAGTTCCTAACCAAAGGAATAATCGTCATTATTAATCGTGATTAAGATTTTGAGACAAAATAATAAAGTTATTGTGCAGCCCTAGTTGAAATTTAATAATATTTCAAATATTTCCCAAGTGAGGCATTTAAATGTTGAGGAGCAAGCTCGTTGGCTGCTGAGACGACAGTAACCACTCAGCTGAGCCATGTTGGAAGCAGATTAGATAACACTTATCAGCCTGCCTCATAACGTGACTACAAAAAAGAAAAGCAAATACATACTCAATGGTTAAGTTGAACAGACAAACACTGAGTGCAGATTGCATGCACTTAAACACATACTTGAACTGAAATCTCCAAACTTTCATTGCTCAATTTCTATAAATCAGCAAATGTAGCATGACCACACGCATACAGCAGTGCTGAAATATCAAAACTCTCAATACTGCAAAACTCACAGAAGACTAATCGGTTACAAATCATGCAGACATTTCAACACGCTTAGCAATTAATCATTTCTTCTATAATGCTTTGCTTTAGAACCCAGTAAGATGTCTATGGAAGCCAGATTTTAAGGCATCACAGAAACGCCCCACACGTCAAAGCTGTTCCAGAAAGTTAGGCCCTTTCTTAGATATTTAACCCTTGTGCGCTGTTGGGGATGTTTTCATCTATTTTGAGTCTTAATTTGACCACACGTTTCTCTGTGTTTCAGCAAATGGAATGATTTTGGAGACAAATCTTATTTTGACACACATCTTGGGAAAAAGCTTTGAAAATTTTCAAAGCATTCAACAATACACTCTGGGCAAATTTACTACCCTTATGTTATGTTCGTGGCTGTTTTTGTCCCATTGACTTCCATTATAATTGATTGCAAAGCCATGACAACATATAATCATGCATTCTTGACTATTGCTGTTTTTTGGGGGGGGGGGGGCTAGGGGGGTTGATGTCGCGGACAAAAGTGAAGTGTGTGGGGAACATTTTTTGCACATTTTTGCCTATATAAAGGGTTAATGCTGCCAACTGATGATCAGCCATAAAAATGATACATTTTACCTATTACCAAAAGGGAAAACCACCACCAATCAAGAATGCATGATTATACGCTGTCATGGCTTTGCAATCAAAAAATGTCATTATAATGAAAGCCAATGGGGCAAAAACAGCCATGAAAGTAACGAAAGGGTAGTCAATTTGAACAGTACACAATGGTTAATGTCACTCAAATTATAAGGCAGCATCGTTCATCCCTCACAGAGAAGGAAATCCCAGAATCCCAGAGTGGAAAGTAATTGAAATTCGCTTTCTTTCCGCATGAAACCCTATTCAGAAAATATCTTTTGCAGTTACGCCTTTAAACTATTTTTCTTCTCTCCTCTCTCAGTCTCTCTTTACAGTAACTACCATTTTAGCTGTCCTATGTGTATTTTCCATATAGTTTGTACATCTTAAGCTGTCAAAGTCATATCAAAAGCACATAAATAAATTGCTCCACTGGAACCAAAACAAAGTAATTACGCCAATCCTGTGAGGTTAAACCCCTTTTCCTGAACACAAGGACCCCCTGAGGACCCCTGCCATGGGATTTAGGTATTCAACTCAGTGCCTGGAGAGAAAGACCAAAGTGCAAAGCTGGTTTCACTCCTTTTCAGCTTTACATCTTCCTTTTCCCTTCACATCTGTGTGCTTAAGGTTAACCGTTCCGACACACAGAGCGCAGCCAGTCATGAGTCAATTCAGTTTTCATAAAAATTTGATCTGGCAGTTGATCACTCGAGCCCTGAGTAGTCAGCAGACACCCCTGAAGGGCTCTTTGTCCATGAATTCAGCCCTAAGCGCCCAGGGGAGTCTTACCTTTCCCATGCACCCCTCAACTCTACATCAACCCTACTCCTTTACAGCATGCTGGGATCGCTAAGGTGATCTAGGTGAACTAAGCATATTATGGAATAGTTGTGTAGCCCTCGGGAGCACGTTTGGGGTGCTGTTAGTGCTAGTAAAACACCACAAAATACGGCCTGAGCTTGCAGTCTGTCCCCTATGTGTGTGACCTGTGTGTGACCAAACAAACCTTTGTTTTAATTTTACAGTATGCAGAATGTGTGTGTACTTGTGTCACGCTCATCTGGAAGAAATGAAAGTCACTTCGATTGTTTTGACAGCTTGAATGATTTAGAATGTATGTTAATCATAACCACACTGGTACACACTTGATACCTCTTTGAATAAACAAGCATATGTATATATATATATACACACACATATGCACAACAGACCATGCAAGATCTCAAATTATGCATGGTGGACAGATTTAGATAAAAATCTAATTACAAACAGTTAAATACATACATGTGCAAACTTCTATTTTTCCATTTACAATGTTTGGGGTCTGTAATATGTTTTGGAAATAAGTCTCATAATATTGGGCTGCAAATATAAGGATAATGCTACAGAAACATTCTTATTTCAGTTAAACACTGTTAAAATCTGGTCTCAGTTTCATCACACATTAGACCATAAATGCACCACAAATGTACATAAATAAAGTCTTAAGCAAAATTTGGAGATTTAAAGAATGATATATCTGAATCTGGGTGGAGAGATCTGCATATAGTTTTGTTTATCACATTTAAATATGGTACAATGTGTTAAATGGAGCACAGAATACCAAAATTTTTTATAGCTTAAATCATAATCAGTTTTTCAAAACACTGAACAAATGCATAAGAACCAATTCTGTTTAGTTTTTTTTTTTTTTTTTACAGTGGCTATTTTTGTACATAATTTTTCAACCGGGTCCTGCTAGATTAATTTTTGGAGCGATCATGGATTAATTACAGTTGACTAATTACATTTAGATAGCATACTTGCACCTTTTACTTCACTAAAAGAGAATTTTGACTAGCTCTTAATTATTTAGATATTTTCAGATACAAAAACCTTTTGTTGTTGTTGTAAGTGGTTTCTTAATTTCCTTCCTCAGACATAATCATTCATAAGATTATTTGAAAACATTATTATTATCAAAACAGGTCAAAACAGTTATGGTATCTAATGTTATTTTTTCATAATACGTTGATAAGCAGAGCATTATTTTACAATAATTTACAATAAAACTTTTTTGTAACAATGTAAAAAGCTTCAATGTCAATACCGTTACAACAATATAATATTTCCTTGCTGTATAAACATCTGTACTCATTTTGTAAAATAATATATTGTACCTTTGAATGCTACTGTACATCTTTGCAGATTCTTTAAAAACATATTATAGTTATTTTACTCTCCAAGATAAGAATGGCCTTGTCAAATTCAAGTTATTGGCATGTCCTGCCAAAAACATAATTAATGCAAATTAAGCACCTTGCTGTTGGTTTCTTTTGCTTAGATTAATATTTGCTGATAGGGAAAATCTATTCGTTCACTTCTGCCATTTATACTTTTACTTTGCATTTCAATTTATACTTTAATTGCACAAAACCTGCAAATTAGAATAGAAACTGTATAAAAAGCATACAATCATACTGACAGTTATAGGTGCCGTAGATTGTTACGGGTCAATCATGCTAATATTCAGCACAATAAATTTCTCCTTTCTGGCCGTTCTTTCTACTAAGGAGTACTCCCCAGGCGTGTCTCCTCATTGGTTGTAACACTATATCTAATTTATTGCACAACAATTATCCAGCTTTTTGGCAAAAAAAAAGAAGAAATCACTCAGCCTGTGACTTTGTTTGACATTGATATTAATGTTTTGCCTGTCAGGGAGGGCACTCCCCTAACAGTGTGACGACATGTGAAAACTAGCAATGGTTGGAGCATAGACAATTTCCATGCTCTTCCAGTGTTACAATTTTGAAGGAAACAGAATAGCTGCTTCACACCTTTCACAAGTAAGACAAATCATCAAAAAATAAACATCTAGAATTAGGTCGGGTTCTACTAGTGTTCAAAACAACATCTGCTGACTGTTATTGATCAAATCTTGCTCTCTTCTGTCAATGGACTTTCACACTCACCAATTAAGAATGGAAGGAGGCTAACAAACTAGGATTACTTCTGAAATTTCTATCCAACATTCTCTTTCAGTCATGTTGTGCCCTGTTTTAGCAACATGCATTTGACTGTAGTTTTTAGACTGTGTGTGCAGTTCTTCACACCAAATAACTTAACGGTGCCTATGATTTCTAATCGAACATGTGTATCGGATATAGGGCTGCACGATATATAAAAAAAAAACTGACATTGTGATATTTTTTTATTTCTGCGATATATATTGCGACATGAATATAACTTCACGAGATGATTTCAATAACTCTATTTGGGAAAACTTTATAATAGAACAACTATCGGGAGTGTATATGCATAAAATGTAATAAATTACAAGCTTAAATTAATACAATAGAACAAAGATACAGATGGAATAGACAATGCTTTATGGTTTTCTAGAGTCTAACAGTATTGATGTACAGAAATAAATGATGTACAGAAATAAAATAAGCAAATGTAAAATAACACTGTATACAGTAGTCAACATTTGAAGTGGATTAAAACCTTTCATCAAAGTTGTCTTAAAACTATTGAACAACACCCATTCTTATTTTGATAAACTTTAATTATCATCTTAATCATTTCTTGTGCCTTAATGGTTTAAATTCACTTTAAATTTGACAGTCACAGGTCTTAAAAAAAATATTTTACTCTGTTAGAGTTTGCACGTGTTTTGCATTCTGGTTAATTATAATCCCAACTCGACATTGCCGGTCCTGCAATGCGACTATTGTAGATTCTCACATTGTGATATCAATGCTGAAACGATATATTGTTCAGCCCTAATTTGAAATGTACAACAAAGCGGACCATAAGTAAGGTATTTCAGATTTGCAAACATGTAAATAGCGCCCTCTAGTGGATCTGTCATCTGAAACGTGCAATGAAACGTATCCAGAGCAACAAAATTTATAGGTATAATGCCTCATTACACAATCATGATTAACAATATGTCTATTTAAAACAAGTCAGCCTGCTCAAAGACCTATTTGTAGGTAAGAAGCATATAAATGCAACTTTGGGAGTGCGGATGGATGGATGGATGGATTGATGGACGGATGGATGGATGAACTACTACTTATATTTATAATTTTATAACATATATAATTATTATAGGAAAATTTTTATTTCTTTATTTTTGCAGACAAGACACAAGCCTGGCAATGTGCAGCATTTGCAAAAAAAAAAAAAAAAAAAAAAAAAAAAAAAAAATCCCTGATGTGTTTGGAGATTTTAATAAAACGTTTCAGTGTATCACATTTCAATATCATCAAGGGTTGGCAGCAATGTTTGTACACCCTTTAACAAATCAATAGCTGTGCCCTTGAGAACAATGTATATGACTGGAGAAAGACCAGAATCTCTAAAACTGCCACAATACTGTTTCAATAATGTAATTCAAATCAGTATTAAAACGTGACAACAAGGGCATCATAAATTTTAGCTTTAGCAGGGAATTGAGCTGCTGAGGCTGTTAACGCTCCCCTACTGCTAGAGTATACAGACTTCCTCCTGATTCTCTAATGATTTTGCAAATTAAGCTTACAGCTGAAAACTAGCTGGAGAATCAGGTAGTGGGACTTAGCTTAGCCACTGGACACACAGCTGTTCAAACTTTGCATTCATCCTAAAATAAATATGGACTTTTTTTGTAGTCCAATATAATTCTGGTAATTGACATCCAAGAATTAAAGAAATTTGTTAGATGAATAATAGCTACGTAAACTACTGAAAAGCCATTTCTTGTATGTTCATGTCACCTTTAAATGGAAAAGGTTAAAGTGTCAGACTTACAGCAGTCTACCAGAATTCTTAAGATGAATTGGTACAAGAAAAACTTTTTCCCAAGCGCACACAATGTCATGCTAAATATTTATATTTTCCACAGTCTGTTTTTCCAATTTCAATGTGGCTATAATGAAAAGCTGAAGCAAGTTACTCTATGAGATACATATGTAAATAATGTACTTGATTATTTCTAAACAATCAAGCTGTTGAAATTACAGAAGATATAGACAAAATGATCATTTACTTTTGTATGGCCAAGACGAGACATCTCATATGCCAAAGTGAGGACAAATAACGATAAAATCTAACACTGGTGGTTCCAATTTTTACTCCCCCTGGCAACCTTTTCACTGAAATGGCACAATAAATAAATATTTTTTACAGTTGTTTTGACTGATGTTATAGCTTATTTTCTAACAAGCAAGTTTATGACGACACCAAATATTTAGATGAGTACGTATTTCACAATTCTTTCTTCTTAATTTTGATACCACAGCCTATAAGGCTCAAACATTATTCAAGTCAAATTAGGTAATATTTACAAAATGCAAGTAACAAATAAATACAATAAAACAAGGATGAAAAAATTAATAAATGATTTGTTTCTTTTTTCAGATTCCTTCAATTAAACACAGACATTGGCTGGTAATTTAAAATGTGATCATTTTATTTTTAGACCAAATGCATGGACCCAATATAATGATACACATCTTATTTCTTTCTCAGCTGTTTATATTAACTTGCTGTTCATACAGAAATGTTCCATTTGTAAATGGGTTATTTCTATATTTTTATGATCCAACATGTATTTTATACATAACTGACTTTATTCATTCATTCAATATTTATTTCTATTTTCCTGTACAACTATCCTGCTATTATTTAAAAGTGAAAAAAGAAAGAAAGAAATGTTCCATTCTCCACTTTGATTGTTTCAAAATCATCAAATACATGTTGTTAAACTTTCATGACAGCGGATCAGGCCACTGATGATTGTTCTGAGTATCTGTAAAATTTGCTCCGGGCTAAATGTACATAAATAAAGGCTCAAGTAAAATCTGGAGATTTGTAGAATAATATATCTAAATTTGGGTGGGGAAAGGGGTTTAAGGCTTGATTGTGTTTATGAGGTGCAAAACAATGTGTGCTCGTGCTTCATTTGTAAAAAAAAATCATGTTATTTTTTCACATATCTTATCTTAATTTTATACCGCTACTCACCTAGAACGAAAACGATTATCATATTTCCTGGTTCCTCCGAAGTCCTGCCCTTAACAGGCTCTGATTGGTCAGCTAACCTAATGTGTTTGCGGATCGGCTCCACATTACCAGGAAAGGTCATCAAGTGTAAACAGTTTGGTCATGCCTGGTCTCTAAAATAAAATTTGACAAGTTTCTTATATATATATTTGAGTTATAAGCATGTGTAAGTAATACAAAACATTCGCATATCTTTTGCGAACTCCAGTTTCAAATGTAGAACACATGAAAAGCAGCCGCATAGAGAGAAATTGCACATGCTGGTGAAGATTGTGGCTGTTTACAGTGGTTTGACGGATAAATATGAATTGTTTGAGGCTAAATTGTTAATGGTGCCCAACTTTGTTTCCCATTGTTTAGATCCTACCGAAGGATTTATATTTTTTGTAGTTCCCCAAACTTCGTTCACTGTAGACTTTGTTAAGCTAACTCTGCAAAAGCCAATTGTACACATTTAAATTGTTATTGTTAAATGGAGCACAGAAAACAACAAACGCATTTAATAGCTTAAATCAAACTTAAATCATTCAAAACACTGAACAAATGCATAAGTAGTACCAATTTTGTATAGTTTTTTATCAGATTCTTAGATGCTTACAGTACATCCAATGTCTGTAAGAGTAACTGAGTGAGGGTGTGCATGAAATGCTTTGCCCTGATCACTCAACCCCAGTGGTCCTCCCTAAAAGCTTTTTTAATTATGAATTCCATTAGTCTCTCAATCTCTCTCTCTCTCTCCTCACCCTCTAGAAGACCCCATCACAAAAGATGCACCTAAACACAACCGTCCATTTCAACCAATCTTAAACAAACAGAAAAATATAAAAAATACTGATTAAACTTAAAAATGCTTCTCAATGATAAAGCAACCAAGCGAAGATTCTTCCTTCGAAAGTATCCATCTTTAAATAAACAGACAAACTGCATTATTTAGAGATAGCATCAGAATGGACTCCACAGCCCTTGATGGCATGAGTCACATCAGATGGAGATAAGTAGCCAACGTTATTGATTTTTATATGAAGTGTATTCACTCGCCTTTAACCAAAGTCTCTTAAAGCCATTTATCCTCATCGACAGACATTAAACATGCATCACTGTTGTATTAATGAGGACTACTGTGTCTGTTTCCACATCTTTCATGGCGTAACACAAACAGAAAACGAAGAACAGAGATGACCTTCATGTTTAATAAGATCTTCACAGAAAAAAAGCAGGGTCTGGATTTTTGAATGTGTTTGAACATACAGTTGAAGTCAAAATTATTAGCCCTCCTATGAAATTGTCAAAGATTTCCCTAGTGCCGTTTAATGGAGAAAAGCTTTTATAAATACATTTTTAAACATAATTTTAATAACTAAAGTCTGTAACACTTTAGTTTACATCACAATTCACAGTATTACCTACTGGCTTATTAAATATTATGATGATATTAACTGACTGTTCATTAGAAGTTACAAAGTCTGATCTTATCTTCCATCCCTAATCTTACTCAAAACCTAAACCCAACTACTACCTTACTGACTATTAATAAACAGCTATTTAGTAGTTTATTAAGCTAGCCAGTTAATGGTTTGTTTTTACCGTGAATTGTGACCTAAACTAAAGTGTTACCCTAAATTCTAATCAGTTAACTAATTGGTTTTGCCTTTGCCATGATGACAGCACATAATTAAGTTTGCTAGTTATTTTAAAAAATACTATTATTCAGTTTAAAGTGCAATTTAAAGGCTTAACTAGGTTAATTAGGTTAACTAGGCAAGTCATTGGATAACAGTGGTTTATTCTGTAGCCAATTGAAAACAAAAACATGCTCAAGGGGGCTAATAATATTGACCATAAAAATGTATTTGAAAACATGAAAACATTTTATTACAGTCGAACTAATATAAATAAGACTTTTCCCAGAAGAATAAAGCAATATATGAAGAAATGCAAAATTTCCTTGTTCTGCTAAACATCACTTGGGAAACATTTGGAAAAAAATATATATTCACAGGAGGCCTAATCATTTTGTCTTCATCTGTGCATGTGTTTTACCAAGCCAAATTCAAAGCACCATGGTTTCTGCTTTCTCCAAGACATATGAAAACACTAATTCAATTTTCAGCATTTTAAGTTGTGCCTAACCCTTTTTTTCCGCCCTCAAAGGTCATGGCTGCTTCCTGTTTCGACCTGATCATGGCAAAAGGGCGCAAAACACACAAACACACATACATAGAGACTCCTCAAATTACTCTTCCACAGAGGCCCACAGTGCATGTGTCTATGGCAGGGGTCAGAACTATTTCAATAGGGCCTTATCAAAGGATTCTCGTCCTCTTTCAACAGAGAGAAGCATATCTATCGGCTTCTCTGCGTGTGTATGTGTCTCTGTCAGCAAAGCAAAACACCTGTGATCTACCTCTCTCCCATGAGATCCTATTACTTTTGTTAAAAATGCAGTACAGCGTGTTCAAAGCAGGATAGTTTCAACTAATCTGTTGCACCTAAAAATAAAAATAAAACACCATTTACTTACCCTTGTGTTATGTGAATTACTTTCTTCTGCAAAACACAAATGGAGGACATTAGCATGCAATTACAATGAATGGGGATTGAAGATTTCAAGCATCAAACAGGAAGCAAAAGGATTATAAAGTGCACGAGCGTGCCCCATACTACTATATACATCTTTTATAATGATGAATGGATGATACAATTATATAAAAGACACACTACCACTCTCCCCTTCGATATTAGGAGCAACACTGAAAGATGATACAGATGACAAAAATGGCTTTAAAACAATTCTCACTCAAAAAGAATTTCACAAACAAGCACAAATTTCACAAACAAGTACAGAAAAAAATTCAAAATAACACAATGATTTAAAAAAAAACCTGCTAAATATTCTCCAAAAACCTTTTAACAACCATGAAACAATGTCTACAGCATATACATGACTGTTAAAAAAAACTATTTTCAAGTAAGCACATTATTAAAAACATTAGATTGTTTTATTACACAGCTCTTTGGAATACTTGATTCTGATTGGTCACTCGTGACATTCTAAAACTAATAGCACTTTCGGTACTACGAATTTTAATAGCTAGTTTGGTAAAAGTACATGCATATTTATATGCTTATCTGACTATTTGGTGCCATCTTGTGACTAAATACGTAAGTTAGCATCGACTGCATTCAGCATTTTGTTTCAGTCAGCGTTATGTTTAATTAAAAAGTAAATTATTACACCTGAGATCAATGTTTTTTTGTCTAATTGTTCACTTTTGAGGCAAGTAGTCATGTAATAAGCAGGATAATGTACATCTAGGTGGGTGTTAAAAAAAAAGTCTTGTTTCAAAAACAAGTTGTTTTTGTTCTTTCTTATTCAACCTGTCAGGCTTTATTCTGGGAAAACAACCGCCTAGATGTACATTATCCCATATTTATTATTATTTATCTCAAATACTCAATTTTGATTGGTCAGTTGCGACATTCCAAGGTATGTTATTCCCAGATAACTATTACTGAATAACACAGGCTCATCCGGGTACTTCAAATCCCCTTGACCGTGAATAGATTACAAATCCATATACTTAAATCCACATTCATATGTATCTGCTTCTCTGTCACTCCGTTATTTTGACTGTTTGGCACCATCTTTTGAATGAATATTACATAGGTTAGTCTATGCTTCCCTGCCACTGATTAGATTACTTGTTAAATAAGAGAAAACGCTTCCCTGCCATTGACAAGTTTTTATGACAATCCGGTATTTAGGGATATTTCTGATAATTAGGTATATTATGGTAGGGGAAGCCACTTGTGTATGTACAGTATGTGTGTGTGAATGACTGTATGTATGTGTATGTATGCATGTAGTGTGTGTGTACTAAATGTACTATTTTTAGAAAAAAAATGCATCTTTCTCTGTTTTTTTTTTGGGTTTTTTCGACACCTACCTGCATTTAAGTGGGTATAAAACATGAACACATTAAGAAAGAATAAAAAGTTTTTTTTTTGTATGAAAGCAGAGGGTTGGTTCTTTATTTTGTTATATAATATGGTCATATTCCTAGGCGAAAAAAAGTCTGAGCGCTGTCAAATTTAGACGAAAATCATCAAAAATGCTGGCAGTTGCATGCAACTTAAAAAAAAAAAAAAAAAGCTGGCAGGGAAATAGTTAATTAAAGAATTAACTATTATGGTTCAGAACAATGTTTTGTGTCTAATGTTTATCTTTTGTGGCAAGTAGCCGTGTAATAAGCAGAATAATGTACATCCAGTATGGTTGTTATCACAGAATAAAGCTTATACAACAACTGCTGATAAGCCTGTTAGGCTTTATGCTGTGATAACAACCTCCTGGATGTATTTTATCCATAACTTATTGACTATAATAATCAAAACAGCAAGAGAGAGAGCGACAGAGACAGTCAGACAAAAATGAAATAACTATGGCGGCACTGCAGTTTTATCTCTTTGTTTTTATGTCTTCTGTCGGCATATGTGGACTTATATTTAGCATGCTGATGCGGTCTAATGAAGTCCATTCAAGGCTCTGGATCAATAGAGGCCAAAGAGAACAGACCTGCCTGACCCTCTGGTCTCATCCCATCATCCAGCCCATAGTTGAATCCAGACTCCAACAACAGACAGTCATTGGAATAAATGCTGGAAGCTAATGGCTCATTGTCATATTGATCGTTTGGTGCTCTTTAAATGACAGCCACCGGAGAAACTAACAGAAGGTTTTTGAAGAAGAGACGGCGAGAGAGAAAATATATTCTAGTTTAAATCAAAGAGTAAGGAATGTGCTAAAGCCACTGCTGAGTTGTGGGCTTAGCTCTGACAAATCTGGAAACAATTCATTCAAAAAGAGAAAGAAAGGGGAAAATATACGGCAATTCCATACAGATTCTTTTTCAACTTTGCTGGTTATGCTCGCCAGACTTTTTTTGAAAGACAATATAATATGTATTTGCATGCAACAAAAACCACAAACTTAAATTCATAAGTGCAAACAAAGTAATTTTGAGATCTAAAATATTTTAGGCAGGTTTAAACTGTCAGACAGAGGACTGTTACTTTTTTTTTTTTCATTTAAAAATGTATTCCTATAATTTAAAAAAAAGCTGAATTTTCAGCAGCTGACTGTACACAACAGTTCTTTATTGTCACGTGATGGTCAAGAAATAGGTTTTATTATTATTAACATTGCAAACAGTTGTTCTAATGAATATTTTGGTGAATATGCATTATAGGACATTATACTGTATATAATATTTAATAGGGGTTTAAATCAGACTTCTCATTATGATATTGATTCTCTTAGAAAGCGATACAATATTTCCCGATACCTAAAAAAAAAAAAAAAAAAAAAAACGATTATTTATTTATCAACCTATTATATTATATAAACAAACCTTATCCAAATCAGGTACGTTTTAAAAAAACATGTTTCCTTTCATACTGTATTTCCCAGGAATTTCAGCTGCTACTGGCATCCATTACAAAAGTCTGTGGTTTTGTCTGTCTATCTTAATTAATTTTGCACCGTGCTGTTAATAGATAACATGCGCCTTATAATCACTAATTCTACTTGTTTGCAACCTAGTTTCAGCTGGTTTATGCATTGCATTAGACATTATAAAAATTATAACTGCTGAATCTGTGTTCTTTAAATACCAAACAGTCGACTCACAAAACTCCCATCTGCACTGTTGTGGAATTGAACTCGTACACTCAGGCATTACAAACACTGTTATGGAATGAAAACGCTCTGTGTCCAGACTGCATTTTACTGCATTTCAGAAAACGAAAACGAAACAAATTTACAAACTAAAATGCTGTCTTCATCATTTTCAAAATGCTCCAAGTAGTGTGGGCACCAGATATAACCATTACAAAACCTATATGCTTTAAAATGAAAACACACTAGTGTAAACATCTCTTACTTTGTTGTTTAGTAAATTTGCCCCAAAGTTTTTATATCAGTTATTTTTAGCTGCTACTATAGCTTTGTTGTTGCATTGTGCAGTTGTAGAGAGTGTGAAAATAAAGGTGGCTCTAAAAATACATTTGTAAGTACCATTACAATCATTTGATTTATGTTTTGATCAATCTCATTGTACATCCGTATATTTGAAAGAAAATCATCTTGTTGTGTTTTTTGTTTTTTTTTCAATGACCTTAATCTTTGTATGTGTCAAAAGATCAGAAACCATCACAGTGTAAACGCAGCCAGACAGCAACAGGGACAAATCATTCCTCCAGCCATTATCTTCCGACAATCATCTCTCTCACACATACACCTGTAATGAGGCTGACTATTAAAAGCAGCCAAACGGATCAGACTGAATAGGACTATCTGCAAAAGATGAGGAAAAACCTGGAAGCTTGCGTTTCTTTTCAATCCGTGCCATCCTTTTGAAAGGGGGCAGCAAATGAAACAAAGAAAAGAAGGATGAATAAGGCACTGATGAAGCCTGATCCTCCAGAGCTCAAAGAGAAGTGAACTCGACCTCTGCAGGCCAGCTCTCTAGTACCAGAAGCTCTCTCTCTCTCTCTTTCACTCAAACTGCAGCTCTTTCATCCTTCATCTTCACATCTCTCACGTCTTTCATTGTGGAGGGTTTGCTTATGTTTCTCTTTGTATTCATTTTCTGTCCCGTCTGTCGCCTCCTCTATACGTTATCCGTTTCAAAGCACAGTTCTCTGAGGTCTTAAGTAAAATTTTGACATTTTGCAAACAGCCGCCAAGCCGAGTCTATGACTATATTATTATTTGTCTGGTCTCTTGAAGAGTTGTGGGTTCGAGGACTGTATAGTATGTTTCAGCACAATTTGTCACAGCTCAAAACAAACACCAATCATATGGATTTTTCCCCTCACTGATTGTGTTTACATTTCTGAACGGTATTGCTCTCTCTCTTTCTCCTCGTCTCCCATTGTTTACATTCATAACGAGTGTGTATCACAACAGATTTAGCGATGTTAATTTGAACTTGCCTAAAACATAAGAGGCAGATGTGATCAAGTTTCTGGCAGTGATGATGGTTCGGCCACCCCGATTTTCTCAGACAGGTTGCCTTTTTCATTTATGTCCAGGCTCCTCAGTCTTTTGCGTTCTCAATCTTCCCCCTGAGAAAAGAAAGAAAAAAATAATATAGTCATGGAGAGCCAGGTCAGTGGGAGTAAAACTATATATCATTCATAATTCTCTGGTGAGGATTATTGGAGCTGGAATAACTAAGTGAGTGTCACTAACGGTTTGGTGTCAAACCATATTAAAAAAGCCCATGCTGTGTCAGTTGCTGAGAACAACGTTTTTAAAAGTCAACTTTCAAGACGCACAATTCACACGCTACATATGGAGAAATGTTGATATGCTTTCTTTAAAGCAATAGTGCCCTCTTCAGTTCCTTTAGGTAAAATGCCACCCACTTCTTATCCGCCTTTATTTATGAAATAAAAGGAAAGAATGAACGCATTTACAAATATACTTTGTGAATTTGTTGTCAATTTCAGTTTAAATTTAGTTCGTTTGATTAGTGGTTTTGAAACTTGTAGCCTAGTTTAGTTTTTATTATGTGAACACATTTCTATTTAGTTAACAGAACACAAAGTTTAGTTTCCACAGCTTGCTTTTACTCTTCTGCAAACCTCTAAGCAATAAAAATCAAATAATAGTTAAACGACATTGTATCCGAAGTCATGCAAACAAATAAATGTAAAAATCATGAAGAATTAAGACAAACTTATTCATATTAAAGATTATGTTGCTAAACATGCATTTTTTTTTGCCAAATGAAAAAAAGAGATACAATACAAGTTTTATGTTTATATAGAGAAGATGTTTCAGTATATAATCTTGCTGTAAAGACACCTTCTACAGGACTAAAAATTGTGAAAACGATTAATTTAGCTAATTATTATTTTGTTTAAATAATTTTCTGTGATTGTTTGTTAGTTTCATTTAGTTTTGGGTTTTCATGTGTATTTTTTTTTTATTTAATTAAGTTTAAAATGTTTTTGACCAATAGCTTTAGACCTTTCATAAACCTTGATACTTAACAGCCACATTTAAACTTTATTCAAACCTAAGAACTGAAAAAAGAAATAAAATAAAAAGGCTGAACCTGAACAGTGTGACCTCTCAG
Organism: Danio jaintianensis; assembly: GCA_903798115.1. Classification (NCBI taxonomy): domain Eukaryota; kingdom Metazoa; phylum Chordata; class Actinopteri; order Cypriniformes; family Danionidae; genus Danio; species Danio jaintianensis. Next base: position 5,066,906 of record CAIGQV010016547.1, read on the forward strand.
GAAGTGTATGGAGGAAGACAGGCATCAAGGCACATCTGAATGTAATGTTCACAAAACATCCTGTCTATTAAGATGTTTTCATCTGGATGCTGTTTGCTGGAAGCACAGATGGACACTGCCTGATTCTCATGCTCAATTCTGAGTGCACTCTTGAATGAAACACTCAAAATGTCAAAAGACCAGAATCTTGAGGAAAAATACAAGACCAAAACTTCTGAGAGCAAGATTAGATTTTGTGACCAAGAATAATCTTAGCCCGAGGTAAGACAGTACTCCTGAACCAAGAAATGTCTTGTCAAAATAAAATGTCATTTATAATTATTATTATTATTATTATAACAGCATACTCTAACGCTGGAATAAATGTTTTATACTTAAATATAAAACTGGAAGTATGAAAGAGGAAAAACTTGCTCACTTGAGTAAATCACTGAATAATTTATTCAAAACAATTCATTTAAAGAAACTGATTCACTGCATGGTGCAGAACATAAAACAATTATGTTATGGATTTGTTTTGAACTATTTTTATTTTGCCAAAAAAAAAGTCACTTAACATAAACTTTATTTCTCAATTGCTTAAACACCTTTGTCTGCTCAAATATCACATTTTCAAAACTGTTAACAGACAGGCGGAAACTGGAGCTCAAACTGGCAAAATCAATTATTTTGTTTGCAAAACGCTCCGACACTCACAAACCATTACAACCATGCAACACAAACATTTATTAATCAACACAAATATTTTATTAAAACAACAACTTGCGGTCTAATTATTTAATTCTTTCAATAAATCATTACACAATATAAAACTAAAAACATACAGCTATCAATAAGAAAGTATTTATCAACAAAATAAATAAATACACCAATACTATGTCCACTGTATAAAATTGCTGTCACATTTGTAATCACTTCAGTGTAATCATGAAAATCACATTTGTGTTTACAGTTTTTTTTCCAACTGCTTACACACGTTTTCAAAACAGTGTCACCTTTTTTCAAAACTCTACACACAATTCTCAAAACTGCACACACAAAATGCAAAATGCCTCACAATTGCTTCAAAATGTAACACTGCATTCAAAATGCCATAAACACATGTCAGAATGAAGCATTTCAAGCATTTGCATCAAATGGTAAACACGTCTTTCATAAAAGTAAATGTTTGGATATCGCATGTAAACACTTGTTCTAAATCTAAAGCTCTTTGCTCTTTCATAGGCTTATATCTACATTTTAATACAATGTTCTACAGTGAAAATAATCTTCTGAGAGGAGTAACAGGTACACTGTAAACACCAATGACATGTAGAAACAGAAAATATTTATTAGGCCAAACATTAATGGTGTATACAGTAGCATACAACAAAACCATAAACATACTGTAAGTAAAAAAACATCAATTGCCTAGAGAAGCTCTACAGTGCCAGGCTGAAAAGAATTCCTCTATTCTTTTCTAAAGGAATTTAGAAAAGGTGAATATGCAGTAGGTACAAAACTACAAATTGTGGATGGGTGGCAAACCAGTTTTTTTGTTTTTTTTTTGGACCAGAACAGCTCAATGTCCTGTCGCATTTGACCTATTTATAGGCCTGTACTACAGTGACTGGTTAGTGATCCGTTGAGAAATAGTGTTTCCACATTTGAGGAGTGTTTGTGTGCGACCATGTAAATAAGTGTTGCATTTTGATTGGCTGTGTTTGGAAAAGGAAAGTAGGTAGCTTCCTGCACTGAAAAAAAATGTTGTCTGCAAAATTGTTACAAAAAATGTATATGTGTTGAATTTGAACAAACAAATTTTATTTAGTATTGTTCAACTTAATTTGTTTGTTAAAATTCAGCCCAAAAAAATGGTTTACAACCACTTAACTTAAAAAAAAAAAAAGTGTAAATCCAAGGAATCATCTTTGAATATTTTTTTTCAGTGTGTTACATTTTTGTGTTTTAGGTAGAGAATTGTGTGTAGTGTTTTATGCAACTTGAGTTCAAGGCTGAGAAATGGCTTCTGGTTTTGGAGATTTGCTGTGTAGTTTTGCATTTTGAGTGAGATGTTTCAGAAATTGTGTGACATGACAAGATTTTTTGTGTAAGCGGTTGGAAAAAAAAAACTGCAATAAAAACCACTTTATTGCTTTACTGCTTAATTTTATCAAACAATAATTAAGCATTAATATAGTGAATTTTGTGGACATTTGTACACATTTTGGTTGCGTTTTTTAACACAATCCCTGTTAGTTTATGGGGCACAACAGCAGAAACAAGTAACTGTTTGAGTTTGAAGAAGGATCGAAGTTCAAAGACAATCCCTAGCGCAAATCAGGATTATACCCAGACCTAAGCCTAGCTCCAACCCTAATTAAACATCCAAACCACTCAATCAAGGAATTCAGGCTCAAAAGAAATACACAAGTGTGATCTAGTCCCAAATAACACACTTCATGTGCACATGTGATACTGGATTGCCACCGTGTGTGCGTTTGTCCAAACCTGTATTTTACGTTTCAAAAGTGGGTTTGCAGACATTACTCACCCTCAAAACATACTTCTGCCACACTTCGGTAAGGACTGAAGTCACAAAAGTGTGGACTACGAGAAAAACTGGGACTGGATTTGTGTTTAAGGAAATCGGAGCTAAACTGCTGGATGGTGGCCCTTCAGGAGCGGAGTTGGACAAACACGTATTAACACCGAGTTTCAATTTTCTTCAAAATGGCCGTAGTAACAAGAATCGACACAAGATGGCGCTGGAGGCCTTCCCATTGTTCATAACTCACAGAAGCACCATCTCTTCATTGGATTACCACCGTCTCCCACACAGCACACTCAAATGACATTAGTGTTGTGAAACGAGATAAAGCCACCAACGCCCTCAGTCCTGATCCCTACACTAATGCAGGCTCGCAGACAGACAACAACAAAGACACTATCTCTATCACAGACACACACACTCAGCATGGCCTGTAACATTATCCTTATGCATAATTCCTCTGAATATTGCAGAAAGGTCAGTTGGCAAAGGGATGAAACATGTCTAGTTCACATTTCTCTTCAGTGAACTATGTATAATCGTTAGGCATATTCTTAAAGGGAAAGTTCACCC
>CAIGQV010016547.1:5075008-5139604 GCA_903798115.1 Danio jaintianensis
ATATATATATATAAATACGGATCTTCGCGGCAAAAAGTATTTTATTTAGGCTATTTATTATTATTATTATTATTATTATTATTTTTTTTTTTTGCAATGACTGATTACAAAAGCTTTACTCTGCTTTACTAATTCAGAATCAGAAAAAAATGATCAAGTGATCTTTTTTCTTTTAAAATGTATTTATTTTTTCCATTAAGAGAAAAATGTACAAGAGAGTTGCCCGTCCAAACGTCCGGCATACAATTCTAAATAAAACAAAATAAAAAGTAAAAGAGTCCTGACACGGAATTTAAAAATAACGATGGCATATGGGCGCATTTGTTTTTGATACTTCTGAGATGACACTGGTCCTATTGACCAAGTTTGAATATTTCCAAACCCTTTTAAAGGATTTCTTTGTTGGAGAGTCAGTTATTATTGTGGCACACCCTAGAGAGCCCTACACTGATGACATCAATGGGTAAAATATGCTGGGGTATCCACACTTTTAACTTCAGAGCACAGGTTGCGTATGGCTGCCTGTTTTTCATGCACCTGCTGTGAGGGTGTTATAACTTAACACCCGCAGTCTAAATTTAATCCCCCTCTAGCAGTCTCTGTGTTACAATTATCTGCTGTGTAGCTGGAATAATTCATGACTTCTTCTCTGACACGTTTTAATCCTCTTGTATTCAGCAGGGATAAAAAAAAAATGTTGTCATTAAAGTGAAGGGGGGGAAAAGAAGCACATCAAAATTGGAAATCTAAACAACAAACAAGGATTTCTTCATTTGTTGAGTGTAATTATGCCTCATACAGGGAGCTTCGGTGGGATGTTGCATTAGAACAAAAATAAATCCATCCTCCTGCTGTAAAGCCTCCCATTTGGCTACTTACATTTGTCCATTCTGAAGGGGGCGGACAACTAATAACCGTGACAAATCTTCCCTAGATTAATTACAAAACACCTACGTGTAATCAACAGAGAGGGGCTGCTGGTAAGAAGACATTTAATAAGGTCACATTCCCTTAAATCTGGAACAGAAGTTTGGATTTGATGGGGGTCAATTCTGACAGAAATGCACAGAATATACAGTTGAAGTCAGAATTATTAGCCTCCTGAATATTTTTTTCTGTTTAATGGAAAGAATATTTTTTCAACACATTTCTAAACATAATAACTAATTTCTAATAACTGATTTCTTTTATCTTTGCCATGATGACAGTACAAACTATATTACTAGATATTTTTAAAGATACTAGTATTCAGTTTAAAGTGCAATGTAAAGGCTTAACTAGGTTAATTAGGTTAACTAAGCGAGTTAGGGTAATTAGTCATTGCATAATGATGGTTTGTACTTTAGCCAATCGAAAAATGTTTAAAGGGGCTAATAATATTGACCTTAAAATGGTTAAAAAATAAAATAAAAACTGCTTTTATTGTAGCCAAAATAAAACAAATAAGACTTCCTCCAGGAGAAAAAATATTATAGGTAATACTGTGAAAAAAAATCCTTGCTCTGTTAAACATCATTTGGGAAATATAAAAAAAAAAAGACAAAAAAACAATCACAGGAGGGCTAATAATTCTGACTTCAACTGAATAACAGGCCATTATCAAACTAGTAGGCTTATATATTTATGTATATTTTTAACCAAGTATGAAAACATTTTCCCAAAAAAAGAAACAGGCTCAAAAGAGCAGACTTATAAAATCCCAGGTGAAGGTCATAAGAAATGAAATTAAAATACCATACACGATTTGCCTCATGCGGTTTGCAGAATGCACTCAGTGCATACCTTCAGATATATAACCATACATTACATCACTAAGACACTAATAATCTAATTATCCAATTTCGCTTGCGGCATCAGGTCATTTATCTGCCACGTTACTTAAAACCTAAAGGCAAGACAGATGTAAGAAAATGGCTTATGCGTTCAGACACCTCAAATGAGCACCATGGGTAATTCATTTGCCGTGTGAGTGATAAATTATGGAGCAATCCACGAATTATCCCTTATTAAACACTATTATGCCATTATTATTAATAGACATGTAGAGCACATTAATAATCAACCTTAATTTATTGAAACTAAAGGCTTGCTTTAATACAGCCTTCAAGCGTTTGCTAGTTAAACTTAGGAGCTTTCATTAAATCTGTGCTCTGATCTAAGTGGATTTAGCAACTAAGAAAATCTACTGATCAACAGATGCTTATTAGGTTAACTTGGCCACATACACAGTGCAAAGTTATGGCAGTCAATCCAGCAAATTATCATTTTAGCCACGTACACATTTGAATTCCTTAATATTATAGTTTCGTAACATTTTGGATCTGAGATGACTGACACTGTGGTTACCATAGCAACATTCTGGCATACTGCGTGTTTGGTATCATCAAAAGTAATTTATCAGTGACCAAAAACTCATCATGGTTGGGAATTTTAACTTAAATCACTGTCAATAGATGCATTTTGCTTTGTGTTTGGAAGGTCAGTGCACACTGTTGCCATGTGCACTTATTATTTATGTATGTCCATACTTTATAATAAGTGTCCATATTTGTCCATACTTATCTAGGCTTAATCTGGAGCTAATAAAGGCCACTATAGGTTGTGATATTTTGGTACATGACCAATTTAATCAGATCTACAATGTGTTTAAATTAGCTGCCACTCATTTTTTTTAGTTGAAATTATTGCACAATGTAGCGTTTAAATATAATAATTGAAACCCCTGTAATTGCACATAATTGTTGCATAATTGCACTCCTGCTAAAGACAAATAGATGTGAAACTGAACTTGTTTATATTGCTTAACTCCATTATATAATACAAATATACAGTGTAAATTAGCAGTTTTGTTTATTTTGCCTTTTTTTTATATAATTTGAATTGCATTATTAGACCTTGATTTTTCACTAACATCTTTTGAGGTTGAAAAGTGTGAAAAAGTGACTTTTATTGGCATTTTTAATAGTCTGAAGTGATACAGTATATTGTCTGTATTGGCGTTGCAAATTATTGCACAAAAACCTGGTAATAAACAGGCAGTACATATTTCTATACATATTATTTCTTATATAATATATTGTTTAAAATTACTAAAATGTCAATAACAGTCACTTTGTTAAACTGCAGAGTTCTGTTAGGCACGACCATTTTTCATCTGGCCAAACTTCCTGTTCAGAGCTGCAGTCTAAGCGCTGGAGGCTGAAGAAAGCTGCACCTGTGAATCACAAAGCACAGAAACTGTTACTCACTATCCTTTGGCTTAGTCCCTAATTTATCAGGGGTCACCACAGCGGAATGAACCGCCAATTACGCTGACATACGTTCTATGCAGTGGATGCCCTTCCAGCCACAATCCAATTTAGTTCACCTATAGCCAATTCACCATCCAATTCCATCCACATCCACCATTCACAACATCCAATTCACTTATAGCACATGTCTTTGGACTGTGGGGGAAACACGCCACGCCAACACCGGGAGAACATGCAAACTCCACATAGAACTGCCTCTTGGCCCAGCCGGGACTAGAACCAGCATCCTTCTTGCTGTGAGGCGACAGTGCTAACCACTGAGCCACCATCTTGAATTGTAGCACTGTATAACTGTATAGTGAGCCAATACCCTGCTTCATGTTCCAACCAAACAACTGAAACATAAGATGACTTGCACGGGCCTGGTGGGTGGGACACAATTTAACGCATACATTTACCTGAGTTCTTTTGTTTGTTGAATGTAGCTGTCACTAGTAAATTTATGACCTCTGTGTTTGCAGGATTGGGCTACGTTCCACTCCACTTTTAGAAACACACTTCCCTTTGTTTCCTCAGAGGAATCCCGCCGCCATTTTAAAGTGCATTCCACTTTGGCAGGTGAATGAGGGAAGTTATCATACCCTTGATCCCTTGCTATTGACCGAGGGAGTAAATCAGCTTCATATGTCCACTCCAGCACCTACTGTATATGTGCAGATACTGTATATACCTATATGTACAGAATGCAATGCAATTGTGATGTCACAACATGTAGTTCCCAAGTGCTCAAGGGTTTAGGGAATTCCGTTTAAACACATTCAGGTGTTGACTTATATTACACACTTGTGTAACGTAATCAATGACGTACACCTGAGGGAACGAGACAAAGGGAAGTTAACTTTTAATCAAATACATTTGCAACAATTGCAACTTTTCTTGTGTGGTCAGTTTGCTCAATAGCACAGTTTGTACAGTGTTGTACTTGCAAAGCACTCTGGTTAGAGTCCGGTGAAGCACAGTTCAACAAAGTAGATAAAATTTAGGTCGCAATGCACTTTCCCTTTGTGTTTGGTTTCTGAAAACACTATTGGTTGGGTTTTAGGGAAGGGTTTAGGTCAGTGATTTAAGGTCTAAGTGATTTGTAAGACAAGCCCCACCTTCTCATGGATGTGTACAAGAAGGATGTGTTTCTGAAACACAACCCTGAATAATGTATTTCAGATTAGCAAAAATTTAGGCAGCGCCCTCTAGTGGATTTATCATTTGAAACGTGCCACGAAATGTCCCCCAGAGCAACCTATTTTTTATTTCGCAAATTATATTTTATTTGTTAAATACAATTTTCACTCTAAAATACGTGTTAGCTGACTTACAGTAACCATATCTTTCCACAGTTTTATTGTAGCTTTCACAGTATGATCCATTTGATACCTACTTTAAGTTAAAGTCAGCATGAAATTTTTCAAATGCTTTATATTGTAAATGATTTATCCTTACATGTTTCTTTTTTCCCCTTTTTTGAGGTTGTAATTTAATTGAATTAAAATATCTTTGAAATGACAGACTTCTCTCTGATGACCTATAACAGACTTTTATCACAAACCCACCTTTTTATTATCTACTGCAAATTTTTCTATCCAATCAACAAACAATGGAGGTTCAAAATCCCTGCCCTCGTGTTTTTTTTTCATCCACAATAATCCCTCTTGCTTAAAAGTACATCTCAGTATGAGTACTCAAAATGTCTCACTTCCATCACATTGCAACCTTAACATAAATATCACTGTAAACCTACATTTTTGGGGATGAATTTGGAACAATAAGGTTAAATAATAAAAGAAGTACTGAACAGAAATAAACAGATAGAGAATGACAAACATGTTTGATGTAGTGTGAAGGTCCACTAAACAGATCTATACTGCACACATATCACTTAACACTCTAAAATATATGTAAACTATATAAAATAATACAAATAAAATTAGCATAATAATAATTCTGTTCTATATTTTAAATATTCAGATCATCAGCGGTCATCCTTTTCACCCTCTTTCCCTCCTGATTGTGACGATTTAAGTGATTTCTCTACAGAACAATGTCATTCAGTCAAGAGCTTATTGCTGGCAATTACCACATTAAATGTGTTTATGCTGATGATATTGGCCCAGTATCATACTCATTATGAGCTCATTAAATTAAAATAGTTACAAGATGTAATATTTCAGAGCCGGCAGTCCATTTTCTACACAGCCATGAGGGAAAATCAACTAAACACAGACATTAAAATCAGACAACTGCAGTCCATCTGTCTGGGTGTGTGCGGGAAGCTTTGGCCTTGGCAGAGAAATAAAATAATAAATTAAGTTTGTGTGTGCGCAAAACACTAATTAACAAATTTCACACACTTTTTGTCACATGCTATCAATATGGATGAAACTAAGCTTCTTGTGTTTTCACAATCATTCAGTTTAGATGGACATTTGTGACTGGACAGATATTTTTCTGAAACAAAAACTAAAGGAAACAATGATAAAAAAAAATCTGGAAAGACTTCAGGAGCTTTGAAGTCATCATCTCATTTGATTAATTGTAGACGATTTCTGAGACTTTTTTGTCTCACATTATTTAATGGTCCGCCTGGAAACAATGGCATAATGACAGAAAACCTCTCACATTAAAGAATCAAGACTCTCACATTGAGGAAGAAAGTGTTTACAACTGTGACAACAAGCATTTATCAGCTAAACTCTTGATTTTCAAAAGTATGTGTGCTTTATGTCTTTACAGCATAAGTGGTTTACTTGCCGGTCTGTTGTTGTAGGCAGGGACATCATTTTCACAACCCTGAACACAATGCTTACCAAATCTAGCTGTGATTGGTCAAGGAAACCTGGAAAAGAGTCAAGACCATCCTTTTTTAAATTTGCGTGAACTCAAAGTTGCTGCAGACTTTTAATTCAGCTTGATGACATATTTCCAACTGAAACGGAAAATTGAGGAGGGGGCGGGTTTTATTTTTGTGCTTCCCCTCTAATATTTCACTCAGCAAGCTAACAGTTAGAGGGGTGTGGCTAAGCATATTTCACCCAAAGTGGAAGCAAATGGTCAGATTTTGATTAAAGATTACCAGTTTATTTTTTATGTAAAGATTACAGTTTTTTTCCAGTGAATTAACTTGCTTAGATTAATTGTTCACATACCGATAGTAAATAGTTCAATATATCATAAAATGAACATGCACAATATTGATATTGTGGGCAATTGAAAATACTGTGAATACTTATTATTTAAAATTTTACAGTGCTTTTAAAGAATATTCACAATGTATTTGCAGTGGTATGCATAAGAGTGCCATATACTAAATTAGTTTAATAGCTCAAATTAATCACATTAATCTGGCCTACTACAATATTGACTGAAAAGTCATTGACTACTTACAGCACTATTGTACGCTAACACTGTACGATAAGGCTCCAATAGTTAACATTAATTTAACTAGACTGACAATGGAAACCACAAATACTTTCATTCATTTTGAGGTTAATTTATCAATTAAAGCCTAATAACATGTTCAAACCGTAGTCATATTCTGTTCACAAGTCATAATCATAACTAATAATATTCTGTTTTTTATATATATATTTTTATTACATATCTGTAATAAATGCAGCTTTTGGGTTGATTTTAACCCATTAACTACGATTTAGTAATGAGACTTTATGGTAAAGTGTTAACTTTTGTACTTTATAATCATTTAGCAATTTTATTAGGGTGAAACTTTTGAATATGTACAGTATATATAATAAAGAAATACACTAAGTATTTTATCGTTATTCAAGTAATCTTTTTCACAGCTAAGGAAATTATTGTGATAATGCCATATAGGGCTACTGTATAAAATCTTTTAATCGCAATTAATCGCAACAAGAAAAATTAATACCATCATAAGCCTGCTTACTAACGACTACGACTAAACATTGCAAAACAAAGATTGTAAATTTTATTTTATGTGACCCTTAAGTTTAAATGTATGACAGACTTTAGGGCACGATAATAAACCTGAACAATAATTGAACAATGTTGTATGATTTTAACCACTTTAAAAATCTGTTTGCATGTCACAAACCTTAAGATATTCTGTGAATCTCCAAGGCCTGTCTTGACCCTCACGGTCCGCTGCCTTGTCTTGCCAGTTTTACAGTACAAGTAAATTCAGAGACTGTACCCAAGATTGACTCCCATTTCATCACTCAGGCTAACAAAACAGACAAAGCACAGTTCTAAAGGCCAAAGGCATAGTTAATTCGATGCTTTCCACCTGTGTGGTTTGACTGAATTTGCATGAGCCCCTGTACCTCTCTCATCCATCAGCTTCCCAGAGATGGGCATCATTTGTATAGCTCTCACAAGCAGGATCTCCCATTTTAACATATAGAGAGAAATGCACCGGATAACTAAAATAGCACAGCTTCTCTGTATAGATTATTAAGCCCTACTGTCAACATCCAATTATATCTCTGTTAAATGTCATTATATAAATATTGAAGCACTGCTTAATTGAGACTAAGGCTCTGGTAGTGATCATGATTACATTAGAGTAAGGATTAAAGACAAGAAATCACTTTGTAGTGGTATCTCTACATTGTGATTAAGGTCACTCTATGTAAACCGAAACACAACACATTGCAAGCATATGTGCCTTATAAAAAACCTCAGGACTCAAGGGGGCGACAGAGTTACCTTTGTCATGTCATGTCTAAAACGTTAAACCAGAAGTGTTGTTGTTCAGGCATGACAGCAAGTGACCTGACATAGCAAACGGACTGTTTTTGAGTTTTTGGATTGCAGCAATACTCAGAATGCAACATGTTGCACTGCATTATGAGTCACACATTTTGGAAGGCAATGACACCGGAAATCTTCCACAGCTAGAAGTGTCTGTGTCTGTGTTAAGTATGTTTAGAGAGTGTTGAGTATGTCTAAGAGAGCTAGCATTTAAAATAAATAAATCTTCTGTACTTCAGTTTACAGGTACACCTTTGCTATCTGATAAGTTTTTCATAGATAAATGTTAACAGACAGAAGTATGAATTTCCACGTTAAAAGGGGGGAAAGTAAAAGGATGGACAGATTAGACTTGTCTTACAAAACAGAGTATAAAAAAATAACTTGTGTCTACTCCACTTTGTTTGGGGTCTTTAAATTCATCAAAGAGGTGACACCTGTTAAAGGTGACAATGTTAAAGGGATAGCTCACCCAAAAATGAAAATTGACTCACTATTTACTCACAATCAAGCTGGTTCAAAACCTTTATGAGTTTCTTTCTTCTGTTGAACACTAAAGAAAATATTCTGAAGAAAGCTGGAAACCAGTAACCATTGACTTCCATAGTATGAAGGACAGATACAGAATATCTTATTTTGTGTTTAACAGAAGAATGAAAGTCAAGTGAAGAGTGAGTAAATGATGACAGAACGTTCATTTTTGGGTGAACTGAAATAAAATGCCTCTGCACGAGTTTGTGGTCTCTTGCATTCACATATGCATGAATGGAAGTCAGCTCCTACAGATTTTTTTTTTCCCATGTGTGATCATATTGAATCTCACATTTCACACATTAACACACATTTTACATGATTAATTGTGTGACCACATTTAAAATGAAAGTTTGTTGTTAGATATGAGAATATGGATATAATGACCAAAATATGAACTTTTTATGTAAAATTATAAAGTTGAAGACAAATTTATTAAGCCTGCTGGGAAATTTCAATTATTTTTTAAATATTTTGCAAGTGCCTTTTACCTGAGAGAAGTGTTCATTTTTAATAGTTTACAATCATTTTAATAACTAATTTATTTTATCTTTGTCATGATAAGAGTATATAATGTTTTACTAGTTTTTTTGTTGTTGTTTTTTTTACAGTTTAAAGTTGAATTTAAACCCCTAACTAATTAGGTTAACTATGCAAGTCAGTGGACAACAATGGTTTATTCTGGAGCAAATCGGGGGGAAAAATTCTTAAGAGGGCTAATAATTTTGACCTGAAAAACTATTTTCAAAAAATGTAAATAAAATGCTTTTATTCCAGCCAAACTAAAATAAATAATGAAATACTCTGTACTTTCACTATTAAACGTCACTACAATTGTATATCAAATACATATAATTAAAATGTCTAATTGTTAATGTTCGCACCAAACACCGTATAATAACTGTTAACATGCTAAAATTTTTAAAATGTATGCAAATGCTAACCAAAGAATAATACACCCTGTATTGTGTATACATACAACCTGATGCAGTTTATAAAAAAGTGTTAAGTCTGTGTTTGCATTTCCACTTGTTCAGGAATTTATTAAAGGCCTTTTACACTGTTAAGTTTTTCTTTATGTTGTTGCTGATGCCATAACACCTTCAAATTAAGGTTTACCTCCAGCATTGGGGTTTACACAGAATAATGAGTTAAAGAAAATGAACGGTGGGAAAATTATGAGATGGAAATAAGCATAGTTTTTGTGTTTGGGTCTGCGGAGGTTTAGGACTTCAAATAGTTTTGCACGCAGAAACAGACTTGTAGAAAGATGAGTTTCTTCATGGACTTGATGCTACATCCAGTTTATTTGAAGCACGGACATCTGTCACCATCTGTGAAAGTAGACAGATGGTTATTGTACTACCGGAGCATTGCTGTGACCTCATCAGGGTGTGACAGAGGCATCTGCTGACATCATTAGGGTGTGACACAGGCATCTGCTGGCGAAACCTTCAAGGCTGGATGAAAACAGAGTTATATTGCGTTCATTATTGCTCCCCCACGGTGACTTCATTTTTTAATTCTTGAATCTAAAATCCTTAATTATAATTATATAAGTTAGTTACTTATTACTTACTTGCTTATGGCTTAGAACAGTGTAATAGTCAATAGTCACATTGCAGGATGTGCAATGTCGAGATGATATAGTTGAACAAGGGCCACAGTTCAAAACATGCATGATTTGAGGAGTCATTGCAAATTTTAACCATAAATATACCAATTAGTTTATCATTTGCATGTGTTTTTAAGGCCAGTGACTATGAGAATTCAATTTGATTATTCAATTTGTGCCTGAATACTGCTAGACTCCCAGAAAATCATGAAATACTGTTTGTTTCATTTGTATCTTTGCTCTACTGTATTTATCAATGCTTGTGATTGGTTTATTATTATATATTTTATGCAGATGCACTGCCCTGAAATCATCCCAATAATCTAATGTTATGAATAAAAAAAGTAGACTCATTCATTTAATCTAGTGAAAGAATACTCAATATCGCAATATCTATTGCAGATAAACAAAATATTGCAATGTCTTTTTTTTTTTTATATTGTGCAGCCATAATATATATTATACACTTTTTATTTTTTTTAACCAAATCACATCTTTTCTGGTATTAAAATGCAATTTGGTTGGTTGTCTAACTGGTATCACTTTTGTCCACTTCTAACCACTTCCCTCATTTATTTATGAGTTGGTGTATTCATGAGCTTTTTTTGACCTTTTAAAATAATATTGCATAATATCTTTAAATATGAACATGAAATGAGACAAGGAAAAAATTACACAAAGCATGAGTTTTCAGTAAATGTAGTAAATGCTGTGGATTTGTGTTAGAGTCAGGACTGGTGTGGAAACTTTTTACATTTTTTGCCTTTAAACCAAACTTAAAAATTCAGACGGCAAGATCTGGCTATCTTGCTTTAACTATACACATTTAAGAACTAGATCAGTTTGTTGTTTAAACCCATTCGAAGACATAGAAACATGTTGGAATGGAAGTGTTCGAAGTGGACAAGGCCAAAATATTTCACACCTGTAATTAGTCTCATCCATTTTTGATCGGATTGACAAAAAATAAATAATACAGTTCTTAATACCAGGTGTAAACATGGCCTGACAGTGTCTAAAAGCGGGGCATATTTTAGAGGGATGGGCAGTGCCACCCCATATAACCCCAACGCTATCTCATGGCATTTCGTAACGTATTGATGTAGTGGCTAATTCATATGAATTTGTACAATCTCATACAATTTAGTAGATTTGCTTAGCCCCCGAATTGGGTTTAGGGGTGGAGTTTGGGTTCAACACCTCCTTTTAAAAATCGTACATTTTTGTATCACTGAACTCATACGATAGTCACTAAACGGACAAAATGTAAAATAGCTATATTTCCTCGTGAAATCAGGCTGGTAACCCCCAGCCCCTGAGCCACAGGAAGACATTTTGCTAAAAGATAAACAATACACAATCTTTTGGTAAAAGGTAAAGTTAAACAATCAACAGCAGAATATAATTCAACAATTGAACAGTAAAGTGTGCATACTTTCAATGAAACGGATGAGCCCCCTGTGTAAAATGAAACAGCAAAGTAGGGAAATAAACCGAAATAGTTTACTATCCATTGTAAAATCTCTCAGCAGGATATTGAAGTTAAATGAATAAATAGTAAGCTCAAATTCAGCACTTATTTTTGTTATTAGATGTGCATGACAGGGTCCCATTCAGGCCTTGAATGGAGAAGTAAGTTGTAAGTGTTCTTCAGGCTAATGTAAAGCACTAGAGTGACAGCACTGTAATAATAATGTGCACAGTACTTTTCCTTGGAAATGATATCACTGTAAGAGTCATCCCTTAGTACTAGACATGACTTTTCTTACAAGAGAATTTATCAAAAGAGTCTCAATTTCATTCCCCACCCTTCTTTTACTCTTGCTCTCTGTCTCTCTCTCTCTGATTCTCGGTGCGTTCTATGAATGAGCCTAACAAGTGCAAATGGGGTCAAATAGATGAGATCTAAACTGCCTGTTAGAGCCTGTCCTATAGTGCTATGGAGAATCCCATTACTCTGCGCATCAGCTGTGCTCTTGGAGGAAAGCAGAGAGAACAGATATAGTTTAGGATGGTGTTTGTGTCTTTGACAGAATCAAACCTCTCTCCTATTAGACTGTCCTTTCCACTGCTGCCACACACAGCTATACTTAATGTTACAGATAAGTCCATCAGTAATTTTCATTCATTCATTTTCCTTCGGTTTAGTCCCTTTATTCATCAGGGGTTGCCACAGCAGAATGAAACACCAACTTATCCAGCATATGTTTTATACAGCGGATGCCCTTCCAGCTGCAACCCAGTACTGGGAAACACCCATACACACTCATTCACACACATACACTATGGCCAATTTTGTTTATTGTATACAGCAGTCTATATTCTACAGCGCATGTCTTTGGACTGTGGGGGAAACCAGAGCACCCGGAGGAAACCCACACGAACACAGGGAGAACATGCAAACTCCACACAGAAATGCCAATTGACCCAGTCGGGACTCGAACTAGCGACCTTCTTGCTGTGAGGCGACAGTGCTAACCCCTGAGCCACTGTGTCGCCCCATCAGTAATATTCACAGGTCAAAATGGTAGAAAGTATAAGTACACTGTAAAAAATATCTATAAAATAGCCCGTATTTTGTGATTCATGTTTTTATTTCCCCCATGTATTTATGCTTTTGAGTTGCCTTATGTGACATTGATCTATCTTTTAACAACATTTACCCTTAAAAACATACAACCTTTAACATTTTTAATAGTTTAAAGTGATGTATTGTCTGGGTTGGTGTTGCAAATTACAGTACAAAAACCTTGTAATAGACCCACAGTACGTTTTCTGTTATTTTACAGACTTATGTCTCTATATATACTTACTCATACATTATTTCAATACTAAAATACTACTAAATGCTACTAAAATCTCAATAAAAGTCACTTTGTTAACATCAAAAGTTGACAGAGCAGAGATCAAGGTCCCATAATGCAATTCACAACCGTAAATAAACATTTTTGAATCACAAAATATGGAAACATAATTATCAGATATTTTTTTAGTGCACAAAGTGGTACTCAAATTGCTTGAAGAACCATACTGAATAGGAACAAGAATATGGAAACAGCCTTATGAAATTGTGCTTCTAGTTTCACAATCTTTAGAGTTCTGTTGCTCTTGGGAGGCAATAATTCCTAGCACAAAGAAAAAAAAATGTGGCTGTTTTTCCTTCATTGCAAGTGAAGTTATATTTAATTTACGCACATTGTTGTTTATTGTTTAGTTTTGTTCGTGGATTTCTGAGGATGCCACAAAACATGTTTTAAGTTTAATTGGATGTGCAGCCTTTGGCTTAAAGAACAAAGATATGGAAATTGTTTTAAACTCACTTTTAAAGGTTTGGGGTCAGCAAGAAGTCTATTATGCTCACCAAGTCTCTGTTTATTTGAAAGTAAAAACTATTCTTATTTTCATGACAAGTGAAATTTACAGTTTTGGGTGAACTATCCCTTTAATAGGCTGTGCGTTTGACTGTGCATGCATGCAAGTGCTCACATAAAAAACAAATCATACTTTGGGATTAACACACAAACTCTCTCTACATACTTAGCTCACTTCACTCTTTCCCACCCGTCCAAACCTGTCTCCGTTTTCTCAGATCAGACCATGCTGATTTGCACTCGTTTGCACGTTCGCTCTGTCAATACGGCATAATGCAAAAATTTGATAGCCAATTCAGCCGCCGCTGTCTCGCCATGAATACTGAATTAGCTCTGGGTTCAACAAGCCTCGCTGAACTGAACTCATCCAAATCATTTCAGATGGTCAGTTCAAGTGGGACGGGGGCATGCGAAACAGGGCTAGGATACCAAGGTGAAGAGGAAGGATGGGAGAAAGAGACTGATGTTTGTCCAGAATCTGGGGTTAGGAGAGGGTGTTTATTGCACTCTTGTGACCCCCTTGAAGCCCGCATCAATTATTCATTAAGAGTCAAACGGCTTGTTTCTTGCGCGAAATTACCTTTCTCTCCCCTTTGTGTTCTCGCCCTCTCTTGCGCCTCTTGTCTTGGTGTGGAATAATTAGTTCTAAGGGCAGAGCCGTTCGCGTATTTTAATCATGTAACAGAAGGAGAAATCTCCCAGCGTGAGCGGATGAGGTCTGTTGCAGAGAGTGAGAGAAATAAATGTGTCGGCGAACACTCAGGAATTTGAGTGGGATCTGGGGCCTTTAATTAAAAATTGATGTCATATTAGAGATGGAGATTTCAATCCAACAGCCCGAGGAAACATGGGAGTGAGAGGGAGAAAGGGAGAGGTAGTTTTCATTGCACCCTGTCTGCTTCCCATCCTCTGCTTCAATTATACCGAGTGATTTAGAAAATGAAAATCTCATCTCATACGTATTGTTTTCTGCATAACATTCAAACTTAATTTGACACTGAGGTTAACAGCATGGTGGGTTTCTGATGGTCCATAATAACAAGTGTGTGTGTAGTCAGAAATTCATCCTAATCAAAGCACCAGCTTAAAGACGTATTGTCAAAATTATTGACATACACTTGTAAGTTACCTTGATTTCCTCTTTAAAGATTTGTAATGAGGACAGGCCTGTCTTGTTAGTATCTTTCATTCTCTGACTGAAATGCCGTGGCTGGTGTGGATATATATTTCTGGCTGATGATAGTACTTAATCGTTGGGGTTGTACAGACTTACATTTGCTGTTTGTTCAAACTACTGTTTTAAAATGAGCTAAAACTACACAATTTTTTTTTGTTTTTTTGGGGGACAACTTAATTGTTTTATGTTCAATTCACTTAAACGTGTAAAAGCTAATGCTAACTTAATTCCTTCATGTTTTCCCAACACAACCTGAAATTTTTTTTTACAGTGTTGTGGTGAATGTGAACTGGAATAGGGATGTGTTTTTGTTGTTGTTTGTAGTTTTTTTAAACAGTTTGTTAGAAACAACAAATTAGCACAGTTGGCAATTTACAACATGTTCATTTCCATGTAACACGTCAAGTTGCATAAATTAACATTTTTCATTAATAAATTGCTAAATTCACTGTAAAAAGCGATAAGTTGGGTTTACTTTTAAAAAGTGAGTAAACCCGTTGCCTTAAAATTATTAAATAAATCAGTGGTTCTCCACCACGTTCCTGGAGGACCACCAACACTGCATGTTTTGGATGTCTCCTTTGTCTGTCACACTGGCTGCATCCGAAAATCCCATACTTCCATACTACACTACCTGACAAAAGTCTTGTTGCCTATCCAAGTTTTAGTAACAACAATAATATCTTAACTTCTAGTTGATGATTTGGTATGAGAAGTGGCTTATGAAAGGCAAAGGCCTCTAGATTAAGCTTATTTTAATAAAATAAAATATGATCATGCCTTGATTTTTAATTATTTAATTAGGACAGTAAGGTCTGACTTTGCTTAGACAAAAGTCTTGTCACTTAACAAAAATAATGTACAGTATAGAATATAAAGTCATGGTGCAGTGGAAAAAGAATTAATATTGTGTATGACTCCCATGAGCTTGGAGGACTGCATCCATACATCACTGCAATGACTCAAATAACTTATTAATAAAGTCATCTGCAATGGCAAAGAAAGCGTTCTTGCAGGACTCCCAGAGTTCATCAAGATTCTTGGGATTCATCTTCAATGCCTCCATCTTACCCCAGACATGCTCAATAATGTTCATGTCTGGTGACTGGGCTGGCCAATCCTGGAGCACCTTGACCTTCTTTGCTTTCAGGAACTTTGATGTGGAGGCTAAAGTATGAGAAGGAGCGCTATCCTCCTTCTCATGTATGTAAAAAATTTATGTGACTTGCTGGTTTAATGGTAAAAATATTTATGATTTTTTTTTTTTTTCAAATAATCGATTCTTTTGTACTTATACCCTTCAAAATACACAAAAAAATATTTTTGTTGACACAGTTCTTGAGTTTTTTTTGGGGGACAGTTTAATTGTTTTATATGTTCATTCATTCATTCACTTTCTTTTCGGCTTAGTCCCTTTATTAATCTGGGGTCACCACATCGAAATGAACCGCCCACTTATCCAGCATATGTTTTACACAGCGGATGCCCTTCCAGCTGCAACCCATCACTGGGAAACATCCATACACCCTCATTTACACAATTTAGCTTACCCAATTCACCTATACCACATGTCTTTGGACTTGTGGGGGAAACCGGAGCACCCGGAGGAAAACCACGCGAACACGGGGAGAACATGCAAACTCCACACAGAAATGCCAACTGACCAGCCGAGGCTCGAACTGTTTTATGTTCAATCCACTTAAATTTGTAAAAGTAATTAAATTTACTTAATCAATTTGTGTTGGGACAACATGCATAAATTGTGTGTAACCCAACATGTTTTACAATGTCTTGAAAAACTAAAGTTTCCACAGAATGTACAACTACATCAATGTAAAAAATACAGGTAAATATTTTTAACCAATAACAAACTATATTTAAATAGAAATTGTTTATGTTTATAGCTTGTGATTAATTTGTGTTTTTCCATTTATTTATGATATGAAATTGCATTGGGACCCTGATCTTTGCTTTGACAACTTTTGATATACTGCATATATATATATATATATATATATATATATATATATATATATATTTATTGGTTATCAATAAGACTATTTCTCCTAAGCTTTGATTACTGAACATTATCAAGGAAGAAAATTCATTTATTTCAGTTTGATTTACATGATAGCACGCTCTTTATGCACTTTAAATACCATTTATTCATTCATTCATTTTCCTTCGGCTTAGTCTCTATTTCAGAGGTCGCCACAGTGGAATGAACTGCCAACTATTCCGGCATATGTTTTATGCAGCGGATGTCCTTCCAGTTGCAACCCTGTACTGGGAAACACCCATGCACACACTCATTCACACACACACACACACACACACACACACACACATACACTACGGCCAATTTAATTTATCCAATTCACCTATAGCACATGTCTTTGGACTGTGGGGGAAACCAGAGCACCCGGAGGAAACCCACGTGATCACGGGGAGAACATGCAAACACAGAAATGCCAACTGGCCCAGCCGGGACTCGAACCAGCAACCTTTTTGCTGTGAGGCGACAGTGCTAACCACTGAGCCACCATGCCGCCACTTTAAAGACCAGAGACATTCTATTAATAGACTTCAATGCAATGGTGCTATTAAACTTCAAAAAGCATTTAACAAAAGTTGCTCCGCTATTCTGCTAAAAGAACATAAACTGAGCAAACCGCCACATTGATTGCTTCAGAAAGAAATTTGTGTCAGTGGACAGCAGCTCTCAGCTTCAAGAGGGTTTACATTAATCGTGGTGCCTGTTCCTTTAAACGGCTAGGCAAAAACATGTACCTCTTTCTTCAGTGCTATCAGTCTGAAACTCTGTAATAGTGTATCTGTCTGTTCTGCTATTGCCTGGGGAGATGTGATTCAAAGGGCCAGAGCCGGCTGCACACTCTCACACACTCGTTATGGAATATTTCAGCCCTCTGAGGCCACAAGGTTGCTGTTTTAAAAGGTTACCCACGGCAGACTGCAATCCTACCTCTGATAGGAGCTTCATTTAAATCTATATTGAAAAATTCACTTCAAAGACGACAAGTTATTATACGCTGGATGCTTCTCTTTTTTTTCACCCTCAAACAGAGAATTTTCATAACAGTATG
This sequence comes from Danio jaintianensis, assembly GCA_903798115.1. Lineage (NCBI taxonomy): Eukaryota > Metazoa > Chordata > Actinopteri > Cypriniformes > Danionidae > Danio > Danio jaintianensis. The sequence goes on from CAIGQV010016547.1 coordinate 5,092,843, forward strand.
AAAATAAGTACACATATTTAATTAAATCTACTTCAGTGTTTCACAGTATGAAAATGCAAACAGTATTGAGATGATTAGGCCCTAAAGCATTATTGTTATTAATACTGGTGGAAATGAAAGAAAGCTTGCATTTATTTTGTCTAGAATTCTGTACTCAAGTACAGTGCAGTTTGGTGGAAAGAGGGAATTTAGGAAAGCACATATCACATTTCCACAAAATGGCACAATATGATAATGCGCGATTATACTTCTCAATAAAATTAGTATGCTTTACATTGAATGTTAGTCTCCATTATTAAAATATTGCAAAGCCTTGACACCATTTAATCATGCATTCATGATTGTTGGTGGTTTTCCCTGTTGGGAACAGTGGCGGTTCTAGGGGGGTGGGGGGTGAGGCAAAATTTGGACGCGTATTTTTGTATCACAACTAAAACGCCACAGAGAAGCAATCAGTGGCTGACAGAAAAATGACTGAGGCCTCTCTCACGCGCTCTCGGTGTCGCCTGCACTCGCTCTCTCCGCTTTCCCTTTTTTGTCAGTGACGGTGCTGCGCGCATTTGTTTCCCACATTGACACAGGTAATAAAATAAATTCAACTTCAGTCATGTTCATGTTGTGAAATCTAAATGTCCACTGTTGATTATATTAGACTTTTGTTTCCAATAGCGATTTTAAAACTTTTAATATAGGAAGTCCTTGGCTATGCATAGACTAATATTAAGCAGAAATTGAGTGTATATAGTTTTACGTTAGGAAATGCAGTCTTGAATTTACAAACAGTCGGCAAGTACCGGAGAACAGACGTAACACATTGATAAAATTTAGTTTTCAGTCACGCTCATGTAAAAGTAATATTCAAGTCATTTAGTTTAGCCTTCATTCGTTTTTGTTTTCAGTAGTGACATAACGCACAAGTCTTCAAACACATGATTTTTTTACAACACGTTTTTAAACATAATAGTTTAACTAATTTCTAATAACTACTTTTTTGTCTTTCCCATGGTGACTGTTAGTGCATAATATTTTACTAGTTATTTTGCAAGATATTGTATTCAGATTTTGCTGTATTCAGATTAAAGTATAATTTAAAGACTTAACTAGGTTATGTTAACTAGGAAAGTTAGAATAATTTATCAAGTTATTGTATAACTGGTTTGTTGTGTGGACAATCAAAAAATATACAGTAAATATTTCTTAAGAAGGCTAATAATACTGACCTTAAATTTTTTTTTTTTTAAATTAAAAACTGCTTTTATTCAAGACAAACTATAAGAAATAAGACTTATTATGACTCCAGAAGAATTATTTTTGTTTTATAGGAAATACAGTGAAAATTTCCTTGGTTTGTTAAAGATCACTTGGGAAACATTATTTTAAATTAATGGGAGGGCAAAACAAATTGACTTCAACTGTATCTGTTAAAGTTTACAGGTGCAAAAATGTGCATTGATGTAATTGTATGTTAGAAATGTGTTATCCTAAACCTACCCTTTTTTTATTTATTATTATAATAAAATTATAATCCACACTGAAAATCCATCTTGTGTGTGCCTGTGTGTTTTGAGGGAGCCTATATTAAATAATGAACAACAAAAACTGCCTGCTGACGCAAACAGTTAATGTTGATTAACAAAATAAAGTTAAATAATACAAGCAATGTATCAGAGACCCTTAACAAATTAAATGTTTACCTAAAGAGTGAAACATCAAAACATAGCTTAAAGATTTTATATAGTTAATCAAATGAACTTAAACGATAAAAAAATGCAACAAATATTTATTTGGGCCCAAACTACAAAACCAAATTTAAAACAATTTCAGTATTAGTTTTACTTAAGTTGCACACTAGTTTGATCATGTATAAATATCATTATAACTATATTGTATAAATATTATTATAACTATAAGCCTACATGCTGACAGTCAAAAACAAAATTGCATGATATCACAGGTGATTGTCTTCTGACATAGTGCACCTGAAAACACATGAATGACATTCCTCATAGAGCGTGAGAAGCAAACAGTTCTTTAGGATCTATATAATTTGTAAAATAAAGACTTACAGGTTAAGGAAACAGCATGGGAGGAAGTTGCCGCGGGACTTGGTGCAGATGAAAAGTAAAAATAAAAAGTGTATTTATATAGATCGATAGGTAACTAGATAGAATAGACAGATAGATCTATGTGCAACAGTCGCTTTCCATGTGAAAGGCAAACGTCTGTGCGCTGCTTCTGTTCTCCGTACGCGCTGCACAAAATAGGAATTTGTGATTGGGTCAGCCCAATGTCAATAAAGAAAAGAACCAATGGGCTGCAGATTATGTCACATGGGCCGGTCTGTCTGAAAAAAAGAATTCTTACTTTCAGAGCATCACAGATCACAGCATCGTCAATTAATTAGGCAGAAAAAAACTATATAGTTTTACGGGCCGATCAGATCATAAGAAGATGATCAGCCCGGCCCAAAAAGTACGTCTGCCCAGCGGGAAACTGCCCGGTCTGCCAGATGGCCAGTCCGCCCCTGCTTAAAGTTATTTAATTAGCTTGTTTATGAAGACTGCAGAGTTATGCATGAGAAAAAAATGACTTCAAATAATTAAAAGTAGTTTGTGATATATGTTTATGTGTGCCCCCTGAAAGTACAAGTGGCTCCTGCCCGGCCCCCCCAGTTACTCTGGTCTAGAACCACCACTGGTTGGGAAGAGGTAAAAATTTTATTTTTTACTGTTGATCATCAGTTGGCACCATTAACCCTTTAGATAGGCCTGCAGATCGCTGGAGAACTACACATATGCCACTTTAATTAACTACAACTCCCATCATGCACCTCACACACACCAGTTCCAGTTCTCTCCCTGATTATACACAGAGCTGATGCTCGTAAGGACTGATTACCAGGACTATAAAGACACCTCACTCACACACACACTTTGCTGACAACTGTAAGTGAGCATTTCAAAGTGTTTTCATTGCCTTGTTTAGTCTATTTTTTTAACCTTGCTTGGTTTATCGTTTATGTTGGTTTGTCGCCTGTCCCAACCATTCGCCTGTGACTTTGATTACGATTTGGATTACCTGCATGCTCCTGTCTGTCCCTGTTTTGACCTTTGCCTGTATAAAATATAAAAGCCAGAAACTATATTATGATTTCTGATAAATCATGTGACATTGATGACAGCAGTAATGATGCTGATAATTCAACTTTGCCATTACATTTTGAAATATCTTTCTCTTTTTCATGGCTGATTAGAGATTTTTTTCATTTATGACACCTTAGTCTCCAACATATATTCAATTATAAAGCAACAAAGTAGTAAAATGATTTTCAGCCAAGAAGCCGTAGAATACAGATCCTCATGGCACTGAGAAAACACACAGATTCTCCTATGGATAAATCAGCAGAATGGTTGGTGCTTGTGTCTGCTGAGTAAAATGCTGCTGTCGTATCTTTAATTGGCCTCGGTAGTGTGGTGTGTTACTGTCCCTTTAAGAGACTCAGGTAGAACGTTGTGCCAGTCTGTTTTTAATTGGCTGGGGTAAAACTGTGTACCTGTCTCTTTAAATGGCTGTTTATTGCCTGTGGAGCTGACAGGCCCATACCGGTCATCTCCCTACTCTTCTCTAAACTGCCTGCATTGTTCTCTTTCTCCCAGCTCCCACTCTTCTCTTCTACACTTGTCTATCTCTCATTCCAGCTTTGAATGTTGTTTGCCTGTTTTCAGGATGCCTTCTTCATTAGTCGAGATGCTGTACCTTCAGCTCATCCCACATTCTCTACCCTTTTTTTTTCTTTCTTGCTCTGGCTATGTTCGGAAAGCAGTATGCTGTCTTCGCAGTATGTGTTCAATACACACAGTTTTCTAGTGTGCAGACTCTAGATCTTCACAATTTAACATCACAAAGGCCTTTGGACTAAACTAATGGAACATGGATTCGATGTGATAAAATTTGTAGAAGGAGTTTGTTACACTGTAAAACATGTCACTTCCTGTTGCCAGCAGGTGGCGCTATAACTGTATCTGGATATTGGCATGTAAATGTGTTCAGGTCAGGACTGTTATCAAACATATGGATTTTGAAGCAGATCAGACAATGTACGCCTGAGCTATAACAACTTCCTGTTTCGTGGCGAAGCATCAAAGTTTGTGAGGCTGCCACGGACACGCCCTTCGCCGAAAACTCTAGATCTTCGCATATTTAACATCGCCAAGGCCTTTAGATGACAATAGCCAATGTTGGTGTTGATCTGATGAAATCCCTAGGAGGAGTTCGTTAAAATACGACGCCTGGAAATGGCAAAAGTGGCACTTTTTCGGCAGAGGAAGTTAAAAATATCCGACTTCCTGTTGGGTTTGAGATTTCGCTCCAAGAGACTTTTTTGTAGGTATTGGCATGTTTGATGTGTGTGCCAATTTTCGTAAATGTGCTTGAAACGTAGCTCGGGGGCCAGTCCGTCAAATGTGCATAGGTGGCGCTGTCGAGTCATTTTGCCACTCCCACTTCCGAAACCTATAACAAATGTAAATTTTTACCACTTCTGGGGCGTGTGCAAAGTTTCGTGAGTTTTCGGGCATGTTTAGACCCTCAAAATAAGAAAGAATAAAAATAAACGGAGCAATTCCAACAGGGCCTACGCACCGTTCCGGTGCTCGGTCCCTAAAAATACAACATTGATAATAATAAGAAATGATCCTTGAGCACCAAATCAGCATATTAGAATGTTTTCTGAAGGATCATTGTAAACACATGAATATAGAAAAGGAGTTATTTTAAACTTTAATAATATTCACAAACTTGATAAGATATTTGTGCAAAAGAAAATCTTTTAAAACCTTCACCAAAATTAATCTGTAAACCAAAAGTATACTTTGGTTAAGCTGTGTGTGTGTGTGCGTGTGTGTGTGTGTGTGTGTGTGCGTGTGTGTGCGTGTGTGTGTGTGTGTGTGATATACGTAGATGTAGATTTTGTGTGTTTTTTAAATGTCAAACAAAAGATTATTTAGCTTATTACAGTGTTATACACTTTTAAGTAATAATAATAAGTTAATAATAAATGGTTATAGATAAATAATAATTTAAAGAATTGTTGACTGAAAGGCTCTTTGGGTAGCCAAAATAATAATAATAATAATAATAATAATAATAACAACAATAATAATAAATTAAATGGTTGGACAGTTCTTTGACGTAGTCCCTGATTTATCAGGGGTCGCCACAGCGGAATGAACCTCAAATATAGTTGCCAATATAAGCCGAATGTTAGTGAGTGTGTGAGGGTTGAATTGTGCAAAATCAATGTCTTTTAGAACTTTTATTTTCATGAGTGTGTGTGTATGGTCCATGCATATTGTGCTGATAAGAAAATTTGCATTACATGCACTAAATCATGCTGTTTTGTCAGAAAAGAATCAGTGGTAACGATAATGATTTATTAACAACAAACTAATGAAGCAGGAAAAGCAATAGACAACACAAATTTAAAATGAAATCTATCGCACTCTTTTTAATAAAACAAAATATATGAAAAGAGCAGAAACTGGACAATGATGCATCTTTGTAGTGTGCATGTTTTGTGCTCTCACATAGAAGTAAAGAAAAAATACAAATAAAATAAGTGATGTAGTGTGCAGTACTCTACACTGTAAAGCAATTGATAAATAACAGTGTCTGTATTTAGTGATTCACAGGTGTTTTCTGTTCATTTACAGTTATGAATTGCATTATGGGACCATGATCTCTGCTCTGAAAAATTTTAATGTTGAAAATTCAATACTGAAGCTTAACAAAAGTGACTTTTATTGACTTATATCGTATAAGAAATAATATGTACTACCATAATTAATAATAGGGTATTACCAGGTTTTTATACCATAATTCACAACACCAATACAGACAATGTATCACATTAAACAATTAAAAATGTCAATAAATCACTTTTTCAAACATTACAACATCAAAAGTCCCACCATGCAATTAAAAAGCATAAACAAATATAATGCAACAAAACATATCTCAAATGTATCTCTGTTATCTCATCAATTTTGAGTTATTTACCCCTATCTTTTTCATCCCTGCTTCCAAAGCATGAGACCAAACCATCTTTCTGTCGCCTGGAGAAGCACCTAAGGCCTGTTTTCAATAACTTCCAATGAGTCACAATAACCACAATGACAGAACCACCCCCCCTATGCCCCCATTGCCTCCATCCACACTGACTCACAACACACACCAGACGGCAATAACACAACCAAATTTCAGCCAACTGGCACTGTTTTTGGTTTATTCATATAGTGTGTACTGATGAAAACCTCATGAAATTGCTTGAGGAGTGCAGGCTTCTGCCTTTGTGTATTTTAATGGCTCACTTTATACACTACTTTACAACTAGTTAATTTCCTCAACTTTTTGATGTAAACTAGATGAGACAGACAACTTTGTAGATAATTGATATGGGGCCAAATTTACACTCAAAAATTAACAGAAACAACTCGGGGTGGAGGAGAACTGGGGAGAAACCCAGAGGAAACCCACGCGAACACTGGGAGAACATGCAAACTCCACACAGTCTGTTTGACTTAAGCCTGCGATCTCATGTTAGTAATGCTATGAAATATTGTGCATGTGAGACATTATAATGCAAAAACAATTCTTAACATTAGCCTCTTCTCCACTATTGTGCCAAACAGATCTAACAGTCATTTCCAGTTGAGCCTGGTATGGCACGATTACAAACTCTTCTCAGCCCATAATTCTTCAAGGCATGATTACACAACTGTACTGAGCCGTGCTGGTAGAGCATGTGTGTGTGTGACGTCGCAACTCTGTACCTGACTAGTAGTTTCTCCATAGCTGAATAATCGGAAGCATGCTTTTTCTTTTATTCTGTTATATAACAAAGTAAATATCAGATAAAAAAAAGAGTCCATAAACACATAAATATCTGATCAACTTCCATATTGATGTTTACAATGCACTTGCGCATTTGTATTACATTCCAAAAAGTGCCACAGAAAAATGAAACCATTCCTCACTCTGGCACGGAATGGAATAATTAAGCAAACAGAACTAATCGATCCGGCAGTGTAAAAGCAGGTATTTTTGGTCACACCGAAAAGAGTAAAACATCATTCAAAACTGTAATGGTTTACTTCAATAATAATTTAAAAAATAATTTAAAAATTAAAACATACTAATGCACTTTTTGCCATCACTGTATCTTTGAACTGGTCAGAAAATTGAAGCAAACTCAGCGTAATAGTCATACACGCAATGATCCAGAAGACTCGATCAGGGAGTGAATGTGGGCAGGCATGCCTTTCAGAAGTCTCTGTTTTGGTCTGTCTATGCTAAAACGTAACCCAAGAGTTTTCAAAATAAAATGTGGTCTGTAGGGTTGGAAACTCCAAATGTGTGTGAATGCTATGCATAACCATAGCAAAAGTAAAATGAAAACACACTAGTGTAAACATATAGTATTATTAAAATGTGTTGCATGATTCATTTAAAGGGATAATTCACCCAAAAATTTAACTATTTACTCATCCTCAAGTGCTTATAAACCTTTATGAGTTTCTTTTTTCTTTTGAACAAAAAAGAAAATATTTTGAAGAGAGCTGAAAACCTGTAACCATCGACTTTCATAGTACGAAAAACAAATACAATTGAAGTCAATGGTTACTGATTTTCAACTTTCTTCAAAATATCTTCTTTTGTGTCCAACAGAAAAAAGAAACTCAATCAAACTGGAACAACTGAAAGGAGAGTAAATTATGACAGATATTTCATTTTTGGGTGCACTACCCTTTAAATACTCTCCTAGTATAAATTTAGCACCTGAAAGGGAATCTCCAAAAATTAATTCCTTTTCTTTTTTGCCGCATGTCTGTTGTAAATCCTGACAATAGGTTTTTAACACCAAATGAGGGTTTGCACTGGCACAAGCTGTTAGTAAATCTGGCCCAGGGACTAATAGTCACACATCTTAAATTATGATTTGTGGAGTGCAATCTGTTCCTTTATGTTGCACACCATCATCCAGCGCTGTCAGCCTCTGCGTTTAGATTTGTTCGGTGTAATAAGATTTTGGAGGTGTTACCTGTCCTCATCTGGCTCTGCACTTGTCAGAATCGTAGCAGTTCTTTCCAAATCGCAAAGCCCACGTGGGTTTCCCTCCAATGGAGCCCTGGCATTCTCTCACTACTCCTCTTCCTCTCTCATCCACTTCTCTTTATGCAACCTTAAGCTCTGACTCAGTTGCTCAGCTTTTTATTTCCTTTCTTTGCACAGCTATTTGCCATCTGCTGCCTAAAGCGGTGCTCTTGTCCTTTTTTTGTTTTATCACCCTGCTAATCATCCATTAGGTCTTTTTAAACACACCAACCAGCCAGACGCTTACATTGCTAACAGCACAAGAAAGAAACAGACACTGTGGTGTAGTTACACAATGAACCAGCAGGGGCTAATTAGACTTGGAATTAAAATTAGCTGACCAGTCAAACCTTGACCATTTAAAAAACACATACTGTTCACACACATTCGCCCTATATGAGTTTCATTCAAGCATTATAATCGATGCAGCAATTTATATAGAACCCCCTTTCCCTTCTGCAATGCTGCAAAAATAAAACATTCATTCATTTTCTTTTCGGCTTAGTCCCTTTATTAATCTAGGTCGCCACAGCGGAATAAACCGCCAACTTATCCAGCATATGTTTTATGCAGAGGATGCCCTTCCAGCTGCAACCCATCACTGGAAAACACACATACACTACGGACAATTTTAGCTTACCCAATTCACCTATAGCACATGTCTTTGGACTGTGGGGGAAACCAGAGCACCCGGAGGAAACCCATGCCAACACGGGGAGAACATGCAAACTCCACACAGAAATGCCAACTGACCCAGCCGAGGCTCGAACCAGCGACCTTCTTGCTGTGAGGTGAATGTGCTACCCACTGCGCCACTGTGACGCCCCAAAAAACAAAAACAAAAAAACAATGAACAAAAAAACAAAACAATGCACTACAACCAACAATAAAGCCATTCGGTGACCCTCAGCGATAAATCACAGTGAATGCCCCATTACACAGTGTATAACAGCTTTCTAATTCGGATTGCTGTCTCTAGGCCTATTCACTGCTAAAACTATTGAAAGCGTTTATGTTTTGTTCCTTGAACATGTGCAGTGAGTGCTTTTTATACTTCGAATGGCCTCTAGTTTAAATGAATAAGTTTTATGATTTTTCTATTTGTCAATTTTTAATACACACTGATACTACAGGAACAGTAAAACAGTAAACAATAGGAGGATATGGTATTGAAAAATATTTAAAATATATGCTTAAAAAAATATTAGAAACTCACCATCATCTCATTTAAATCTTCAAGCTTTTCTTTCTCCTTTGAAACACACATACACACACACACACACACGTACACGCGCACGCACACACACAAATTGTAAATAAAACAAATATGAGGTCCATTTTATATAAAAAAATAAATCTTTAAGTTTTTCTACAAGCCCAAATCAGAAAGTTGGGACAGTATGGAAAACGCAAATAAAAAAAAGAAAGGAGTGATTTCTAAATTTACTTTGACTTGTATTTCATTGCAGACAATAAAACAAATATTATTTAATGTGTTATGATTTTTTTTTTCTTCCCCAAAATAAACACGTATTCCATTTTTGGTTCTTGCAACACATTTAAAAAAGTTGGAACAGTAAAGCATTTACCACTTTGTAATGTTGCTATTCCTTTTCACAACACTTAAAAGACATTTAGGGACTGAAGACACCAAGTGATCAAGTGACCAAGTTTCAGGTGTAATTTTGTTAAAATTTGGAAATCACTACTTTTTTTTGTCATTTGCGTTTTCAATGCAGTCCCAACTTTTTTTGATTTAGGGTTGTACTTCAAAATTTCAAAATGGTTTGCAAATTTTTACTCACAATTTTTTTTTCATTTTAATATAAAGTACCTTTTTGTGGAATCAAAATAATTGTAAAGGTTCTTTGTGGATTTATTTTCACATTTATTTATTTTTTATTTTAAGAGTGCATACTTATATTGTAAAAGTAAAATTAACAAACTTAAGAAGGACTTTGTATAATAAACATTACAATTTTGCCTTTTTTTTCTTATTGAAGAAAATGTGCACTAACAACAAAACTCAGGCTTTTCTGTTTTATTTTTAATATATTATACATCACTGCTCATTATACGTTAACATTCAGTTTACTCTTTAAATATATATATATATATATATATAAAGATATTAAAACATTTTATACCTAAGAGCAGAGCTTTTGAGTTCTTACAAAACAAGTTTTGCAACTCAAGTCAAGCCATCGTCGCCATTTACTCATTAAAGTCCAAATTTATTTGGCTTCCCACAAACAAGTCAGTGGTGCGTAAAGAACTCATACAAATTAATACTCCATGAATAAATGGAATTTTACTGTGCTCAAGCTGGTGCGCTTTTACCACACATTGTTACATTAAAGAGATTCTCTCTCCCCTAATTGAGCCTCACCGGAGAGTTATTTTTCTTCCTTATTGTCTTGTCTTTCCCTCCTCTGTTTATCACATCTAGACCTTCCTTTCTTTCTCTTTCAACCCACCGTAATCCGCATGAAAGTGAGTGTAGGATTAGAGAGCCGGTCAGTCTAGACACTTTTCAGTCCTGTGTGCGCGACCGACGCCTCCAGCTGTGTTCCTCTCCTCCCACGAGTGTTTCATCTATGGGAAAAAAAACATATTGCGTTACTCCACCTGCTGTGTTTAGCATGGATGTGGCGTCTTGCACTGTTCACTTTAAGTGGTAGAAGGGAGCAGATGAAGTCAATAGCACATCAGGTCTGCGGGGTGATGAAATGGTTGATTTAGTTACAGATCTTATTAATGAAAGGCGGAGGAACATCCATGTCAAGAGGTGCAGAAAATTACGGCGATATTGGATGAATCATGCTCTTAATTTCACGAGGAGGGCAAAGAACTTATAAAACCCAGTTCATCTCATATATAGAGATACTTTCATTTTGTCACTTGATTTGTAGTGTGGATTATAATATCCTGCTAATTCCCTCCTGTGCCCCCCTTGTAATTTATTTATGGTTGGACATTTGTCAACAGAATCCTTGAAATTAATTTAGATTCATCCCCACAAAAAATGAGCAAGGAACTAATCCGTTGTATCACTTTGTGTGTGTGCGTGCGTGTGTGTGTGTGTGTGTGTGTGTGTGTGTGTGTGTGTGTGTGTGTGCAGTATTAACTGCAACTAATGAATGAATACTAATAATCTTAACTTGTAATTATGTACTGCAAATATTTTTTGCATGTATTGTGTTTATAAATATGACTGACAATGCTTAAATCTATGTGCATGTTACTGGTAGCACTTTATAATAAATTACAGATACCTAATTTATTTCTTATTTTTGCTCATTAACCAACAGTGAAAATTGTATATAAGCCAGAGTCTGCCCTTTTTATGGTGTCCTGTTTCCGTTGAGTTTTGAATGCGCTGGTGACCATTTTCTGTAAACCAATAGCATTCACCAGAGAGTCTAGCACCACCTTTAGTGATCATACTGTTGTGCTAGGTACCCTTATGAAAGGGTCACAAAAAAAGTGGTACAATACGGTTTCATATTTTTGGCACTTCTTACAGTGAAAACGGAAATAAATGCATTTCGTACCATACTGTACTGCAGTGGTTCCCAATGTGGGGGTGGCGGGACAATGATAAATACAAAAATTATATGGTTGTTAGACTGTTGCACTTTTTTGTGGCATCAATATGCTCATGTTTATACACTACCTGACAAAAGTCTTGTCGTTAATCCCAGTTGTAAAAGCAACAAATAATAACTTGACTTTTAGTTGATCATTTGAAAAAGTGGCAGAAGGTAGATTTTTCCGATGAATCATCTGTTGAACTGCATCCCAATCATCACAAATACTGCACAAGACCCCTATTGCAACCCGCAGATTCTCACAGAAATCAGTCAAGTTTGGTGAAGGAAAAACCATGGTTTGGGGTTACACTCAGTATGGGGGCGTGCGAGAGATCTGCAGAGTGGATGGCAACATCAACAACCTGAGGTATCAAGACATTTGTGCTGCCAATTACATTACAAACCACAGGAGAGGGCAAATTCTTCAGCAGGATAGCGCTCCTTCTCATACTTCAGCCTCCACATCATAGTTCCTGAAAGCAAAGAAGGTCAAGGTGCTCCAGGATTGGCCAGCCCAGTGACCAGACATGAACATTATTGAGATGATGTATGGATGCAGTCCTCCAAGCTCATGGGCGTCATACACAATATTAATTCTTTTTCCGCTGCACCATGACTTTATATTCTATACTGTACATTATTTCTGTTAAGTGACAAGACTTTTGTCTAAGCAAAGTCAGACCTTACTGTCCTAATTAAATAATCAAAAATCAAGGCATGATCATATTTTATTTTGTAAAATAAGCGTAATCTGGAGGCTTTTGCCTTTCATATAAGCCACTTTTGATACCAAATGATCAACTAGAAGTCAAGTTATTAAATGTTATTCCTAAAACTTGGATAGACGACTAGACTTTTGTCAGGTAGTGTATAGGCCTATTGTTGTGTGTGCAACGTTTGTATATTTATAACCACCTTCGATAAAAATGGGGGTCGTGAGTCACTGAAATTGTTATTTTGGGGGTCGCGGGCTAAAAAGTTTGGGAACCCCAGCTGTACTGTACCGAACCGTACTGCTCAGTGGAAGCAGTTAATGGTTAATATTGCAGGTGAACCATATCGGTTTGTTTATTTATTTATTTACTTTTTTTTTTGGACGCAAACCAAGACCCATCTTTTCTGCTTGTTTTGTGGACATCAAAGTTTGAATGACTTCATTCACATTTAATTTTTATTCAAACCAAACCCACAAACTCATTATCAACAGAATGTCCAAAGGGTACCATCCCTATAGTGTTTTATATCATTTATATCAGTAGTTATTCTATTAAAACAAAACTTCTTATTGGCGTTGTTGCCAAAAAACCTTTCCACTTCATGTGTTAAACAGGTCATTTACAATATCAAATATTTTTCACACTAACCAAGTAACCAGTTTACTAAAAGCTTCTTTGGGGATCCCAAAAGGATTCTTCTACTGTAAGACCTCACTGTGAAACCATTTTGGAACAATTGTTTTAAAAAAATGTATCTGTAGAAGTAAGTCATAATAAGTATTATTCAGTTCCTCTTTTCCTTTAACACATACTTTTGTGATGTTTCTTGAAGTGTAATGTTCCTGTCTTGTTCAGCCTCTCATTTGATCTCGATGAGGTCAAGGCTTATACGCTTGTTGGAAAAAACTGGCCACAGATCAATGTGCCAAGTCAAGCATTTCCCAACATATGGAGAGTAAAGGGGGGACAGATGAAGACTGAAATTGAGATTAGGTTATAGGAACAGGGGGTAATGGTGCGATAGGTCCTTCTAACTCTCCTCTCTTGAACCCGTTTCACATTCATCCTCTCTACGGTTAGAAAAAAAGTAGAAAGAAAATGAGAGTGAAGTCTGAATAGATTAAAATCAATATGTCTACCTGTTTTTTTTATTTTTGTTCATTATTAATCTGTGGCTGAGATGCTTCTCCAGGGAGATGAGGGAGAAATAGGATTTACTTGCAGGGCCTCCTATGTGCCGTTTCTGAAGGTGGTTTTAGCGGATCAAGTAAAATAAGCACTGAAAAAAAATTGAAGAGTTGAAGAACTGTGAGAATAAAACTTTGCACATTTATAAAAGGACCTGATTGATTGATTGATTAGAAGATCAAGATCTGTTATGGAATTACTTCTGCCTTCTGGAATAAAGTGACATCACACGAGTGATCAGAATAGTATATCCAGACTGGAGTGTTTACTCAGAGGGAGATGGGATGAAGAACAAAGCTTTTAGATGGTGTAAACAACATTACATCATTCAGCACAGGGACACAGCAAAGAGTGTTTGTGTGTGTCAATGTGTGTCTGTGCACGCACTATAGCAGTAGTGTAGTATTAAATGTAATTAGAAATAAAGAAGTACATGTTTTTAAGCAAATCTTACAAACAGATCTGACATCAAGAGAATGCTGTAAAATAGACTTTAAGATAAATCATTGCCACACACATTATGCAATGCAACCTACAACTAATTCTATAACAGCTCAGTCGGACTGACTAGTAGTTTCTGAATGAAAACTATATATACACACACTGTATATATACCTTTTTTTGCATTGTATATTAGAATAATTGTCTTATCTTCTAAAATCAATTAAATAAATAATACACTGGAGGGAAAAAAATGTGGCACAGGTGAATTGGGTAAGCTAAAATTGTCCGTAGTGTATGTGTGTGTATGAGTGTGTATGAATGTTTCCCAGTGATGGGTTGCAGCTGGAAGGGCATCCGCTGCGTAAAACATATGCTGGATAAGTTGGCGGTTCATCCCGCTGTGGCGACCCCAGATTAATAAAGGGACTAAGCCGAAAAGAAAATGAATGAATGAATGAATGTTTTCGCGAATCCACCAGAGGCCGCTTGGGTACGCTTTTTCAGATCTCAAATTTCTCTCGCGAGTGCCATTTGTGCCTGCTCTTCTTGTGTTCCTACGTATTCACAATGAGCCTGTGTTGCATTTTCCAGGGCATATTAAAATTAATTTGTCAGATTCTAAAATACCCCAAAGTAATCAAATAAAAAAATTAAATCGGAAGAGATTAGTGTGGAAGACTAACAACAATGTAGTTTATACAGTTGGTGATATACTGTACAATACACAACATGGTATAGTAATTATTCACAAAATAATATGTACGATATTCACAAAATAATATGTACGATTTTCATTCATTCATTCATTCATTCATTTTCCTTTCGGATTAGTCCCATATTCATCAGGGGTTGCCACAGCGGAAAAAAACACCAACTATTCCAACATATGTTTTACGCAGCAAATGCCCTTCCAGCCGCAACCCAGTACTGGGAATCACCCATACACTCTCTCATTCACTCTCTCATTCACACACACACACACACACACTCACTACGGCCAATTTAGTTTATTCAATTCACCAAAGCATGTCTTTGGACTGTGGGGGAAACCGGAGCACCCAGAGGAAACCCATGCCAACACGGGGAGAACGTGCAAACTCCACACAGAAATGCCAACTGGCCCAGCCGGGACTCAAACCAGTGACCTTCTTGCTGTGAGGCGATAGTGCTAACCACTAAGCCTCTGTGCCGCCTATGTACAACATACAATATGTAATATTATGTACTTGCAACAAATTCATAAGATAAGTAATCCCATACAAATTACAGTCTAATACTTATGTCAAATGCAAAGGCTCACCAAGACAGGTGTTTCTAAGCAGAACAATGCAATTTAATATTAATACTTCCAATTAGCTGGCATGACATTGATGCAAGACCCGCTCTGCATAGCTGCTGAGCAGATTAGCAGATCTTCAACGCAGCTAATGTAGAGTTATTCAGTCTGTAGAGGTGTTACACGCTCGTCAGGGCCTGTTATTAATCCACGCGTTCTTTTATAGAGACCTCTTTCATAGAGCACAAAAGAAGTCCACACAAGACCCAAGCAAAGGGACTGAGAGCCTGGAAAAAACCAGCACGACTACAGACGACTGAATTAGCCAGAGCGTGTTGCGCTAATCCGCACTGTATAAAAATGGAGGCTTTCTTATCAAGATTGGAGATAGGCACTTAGAGTAAAGTAAAATGAGTATCAGGCATGAATAAGCCTGATTAAGCTGGAATAAGCCTGCATAAGACGAGATGAGATGGACGTGAAGCATCAAGAGTGGGCTGAAGGATCAGGGTTGAGACTGGGCCGCATGCATTATGGAAGAGAGAGATCCTTAAGCTCAGTGGATCAGGCCATCTCTGACAGTGAGAACAGACTCATACACACACACACACGCACACACACACACGCACGCACGCACGCACACACACACACACACACACACACACACACACACACACACACACACACACACACACACACTGTCTGAATATACATGCGTATATAGTCTGGCAGCGGGATCTCTCTTTTTCACAAAAAGATAGGCAGAATCCTCAAACACTGACTATGACTGCATACATTTACTGTAAGGATGGACTGGCATGTATTCCGGTCGTACCCGCTGAGAAATAAAGGTGGGTTTTTCAAATAAGGTCTCTAAAGGCATTAGCTTATTCTGTTCTTTCTTTCCTTCCTTTTATTCTTTCTTGCACACCGCTTTAGTCAAGCTAAAACCAAAGGAAAGAAAAATCACAATCTCTCCTTAATAGCTCAAGTGCTTCTCATACACAGTTAAAATAAGTGAAGGGCATAATGGTAAATCTAAAAAAAATTATAAATAAAACAATAAATAAATCTCAGCAATGTATAAAAAAAATGGCTCAAACTAAAATCAAAGCACAGATTTTTTATTTTATATCAAAGTTTTCCTAAAACCAGATCACTTGAGATATGCTATTCACTATACTCAGGGCTTAATTTGTGCCGGAACAAGCCGGATCCAGATCCGGCACCTCATATTACTGATCCCCCTCCTTACAGGCCAATGAAAAATATGCTCCTGCAGTCTTGTAGCTTGCATAAACTTAATTTAAAAACACATATAATTAATGATGATGATGTCAATAACTTTAAATTTAACTTTATATTTAAAATGGCTATAAAATGGTGCTTAAAAATCAGTGCTTAATTTAAAATGTAGATCAATGGCGAAAAGACAGATTTCCGAGATTATTTTAAACAGAGTACAACGTCTAAAACAAAACGCTATAATTATATATAATAATAATAACAATTGCTATAGATGATATCAAGGGTTCAAATTGACCTGTTGACAAAAAAAGAAGATGAAACAATCATTCAAATTCGTTTAACAAATATTTTAGAAGCAAAAAAAAAACAAGCAATAATAAAATAAAGTATTTTAAAAAAAAAGACTGCCTTGTTTATGTGGCAGACAGTGCGTCCTTGTAGTTTCCTTTGCATAAATTTAAATACATTTTCATAATAGATTTACAGCAAAGAAAACGTCTTATATATAAAGATTGGAATAAAGTTCCAATATAGTTGGAATAAAAAAAAAAAAGTTTACAGTACATGCACACTATAAAAGCTACTAATGCAAGCTGTAATTCACTTAAATTGGCCCACCAATTTGATTGCACGAATGCTCCGTTACCTCTCCCTCCTCTGGTCACATCCGTTACCTCGATTTGTTCCGGGACCTCGCAATTTACAAATTAAGCACTGACTATACTACTGTATATGCTGAGAGTCTACTGAGAAATGAAAAAAGCAACATATGAGCAGTTTTTGTGGCCACTTTAAAGTATAGTCAGTGCAAACTTGAAATGTCCAGTTTGCAAGCAAATCATTATTTATAAAATGTGAAAAATCAGTCCAGACATTCATATTAACAGTACATTATGCCCTGTTCACACTTGACAGGTCTGGTCTGAGTAACTCTGGTGCGATTGTTCTGTATAGGTGTGTTGACACGTGTAAGTTTGGTTCTCTTGGTTTGAAAAAAATATAAATTTAGTCCTAGTTTACTGAGTGTAAAACTGAACCTAAAGATTTACAAGAATTGTTTATTTTGAACTTACAAAATACAAAATAAAGCTGAGTGTGTGACTCAAATGTAATGGAAAATGCAGCTATTCTCCTTTTTATAGAGGATTCTTGCAGTCTTAGGGGCTTTACACACAGAACGCGTTTTTCCTTTCCAATGCATTACTTTTTTTATTTTTTTCCAATGTAAAAATAGGCTTGATGAACATGTGTGATTGTTACGCTCGCATCTTTTGAAGCACCACACACGAGGCAGAATATTTTAGATGCTGTGTCAAGCTAAAAGTGCCTCAACTTTCACAAGCAGTGGACCAATCAGAAGAACTTGGAGGTGTGACAAAGGTTGCAAGTTTCTGTTTACAGGCACTCAGTGGCTGGGTCCGGACACTCTCGCATATTATGCTGCACTTCTTTTCTTTTTTTTTTTAAACCATTCCTGAGCGCAGGAGAAGCACATAAACTTTTAGAAGCCAAGATATGTTCGGTGTGAATGAGTCCTTAGACCCAAGACTTCGACACAAGGGTTTGAATGGCAGCGTTAACAAATCAAATGAAGCACATATAGATAACAGAATAAAGGTAAAGCATAATTGGCATGCTGTCTGGGGAGTGGGTTCTGAAGCCAGAAGTCAGGAGCAGTCCAAATTAGCATCTAGCCTGATCCCAGAATTCTCCCCCTCCCCAAGTATGAATCTGGCTGAAAGTGTGGAGCTGGGGTGGTGGAGGGATGAAAAAGTAAAATGAGATATCCTTGATTATTATAAATGTTGATTTGGAAGAGTATCGTTGGATTTGACCTTCAATGCTTGGGCTTTCAGCAGTGACATTTACATTACACTGAACTGAACTGAACTGTGAAAATTAGACTGAAGCAGTTTTAATCTACTACAACTTCTACGTTGAGCTGCTTTGACACAATCTACATTGTAAAAGCGCTATAGAAATAAAGATAAATTGAATTGATGATTGGTGTATAAAACATCACTAAAACAGTGTTTTAACAAATAAATGACTGGCGTTGCTATTGCGTTTCAGAAAAATAATCTCTGTGGCCCTGAATATTCACGTTCAATGGGCACATATTTTGCATATATTCTGCCAGAAGCGATGATGAATCAGGAAAAAAAATGCAATAGTGCAGAAGGCCAGTCAGAGAATGATTACACAATCGATACATTGAAAGAAAACACTAGCGTTTTCAAACTAAAACAGTCTTCATCATTTGTAAAACACTGGCCAAAAATACCAGAGTAATGTGGACACCAGGTGTAACCATAACACAACTTATGTGTTTTAAAATGGAAACGTTTCATCAAACTAAAACTGCCAAGTGTGAACACACCCTTAGTGTAGTGTAGTGTAGTGTATAACTGACAACAGTGCCCTGACAGATCGGTTTCAGTCTACTTTAAAACTAACTCTGGTTCATTTATTCATTTATTTTATTTTCGGCTTAGTCCCTTTATTAATCTGGGGTTGCCACAGTGGAATGAACCGCCAATTTATCCAGCATATGTTTTACACAGCGGATGCCCTTCCAGCTGCGACCCATCACTGGGAAACATCCATACACACTCATTCACACACATACACTACGGACAATTTAGCTTACCCAATTCACCTGTGCCACATGTCTTTGGACTTGTGGGAGAAACCAGAGCACCCTGAGGAAACCCACGCAAACACGGGGAGAACATGCAAACTCCACACAGAAACGCCAACTGACGCAGCCGAGGCTCGAACCAGCGACCTTCTTGGTGTGAGGCGAACGTGCTACCCACTGCGCCACCGTGCAGCAACTGAAATATAAATGTAATGCAGGCTAAAGATATAAACAAGAATTGGGTTTAAAAATTTAATTCAAATGTAATTTATGTTTTTTTAGAGTGTACCTGTTTTTCTCATCAGTTTCCGTTTTGCTCATTATAGTTCTGTCCAGCTGTCAGAAACACGTCTGTTTACAGCAGATCTTCACTTGTTTGTGTATGTCGAAGGAATTACTGGAGCTGTTTTGACCTCTTTCACACATTATTAAAGCTATTCACAAGTTCTCAATTTATATAAATATCATCATAACATACAACAAATGCCTATAGCATCATAATCAGTAATCATTTTTTGTTGTTTTGTATCTTTACAGTAGGTCCAATCATTAAACTGACACAGCAAAAGTTAAGCAAACCAGGATTAAAAGTATCACCTTCTTTTGGTCCAAACCAAATACCAAGAGAACAGAATTCCAAGTGTGAACACCAATAGATTGCACTTTGGTATGGTGGAACTATGAATAACACATAACACAATCTGAAACTAATTTAAAAACATTTCTCGCATTTAGCTGGTACTGTAAATGTGTGTAAATATATACAGTTGAAGTCAGAATTATTAAACCGCCTGAATTATTAGCCCCCCTGTTTATTTTTGTCCCCAATTTCTGTTTAACGAAGAGAAGATTTTTTCAACACATTTCTAAACATAATAGTTTTAATAACTCATTTCTAATAACTGATTTATTTTATCTTTGCCATAATGACAGTAAATAATATTTTACTAGATATTTTTCAAGACACTATACAGCTTCTAAGCTTTCTATACAGCTTAAAGTGACATTTATAGGCTTAACTAGGTTAATTAGGTAACTAGGCAGGATATGGTATTTAGGCAAGTTATTGTATAACAGTGGTTTGTTCTGTAGACTATGGACAAAAAATGTAGCTTAAAGGGGCTAATAATTTTGACCTTAAAATGGTTTAAAAAAAAATTTAAACTGCTTTTATTTTAGCCTAAATAAAACAAATAAGACTTTCTCCAGAAGAAAAAAAATTATCAGACATACTGTGAAAATGTCCTTGCTCTGTTAAACATCATTTAGGAAATATTTAAAAAAGAAAAAAAAATAATCAAAGGGGGTTTAATAATTCTGATTTCAACTGTATATGTATATATACAAAAAAGTCATAACTAAAATATATAACTAAAAAGGAAAGACTGTAAATAAATAATAACTGTTAAATCAAATAAGTAATTAGTACACTGTAATACACCATACAAACAGATTTGGTATGCTAAAATTAATCAAACTCGCCGGCGTAACAAAAACCAGCTCACATTAGTGAAACAATGTAAAAGAGGCACAAATGTCCTCCCTTTGAACCTGCCTTGGGTTCGGAGACACTTGGCACTCCAGAGGCAAGTCTCAGTTATATTTTTATGCCTTGGAACAGATGGAGGTGAAGACAAGAGGTCACATGACTATAGGTAGTGTGAGATGCCATCAGTGGACTTGGACACCATTGGAAGTGGGAATTAATTTTCCTGGTCGTGGTCCATGTCGCCACACAACCCGCAAGGTCTCGGCAACCCATAAAACTGGAAGTAAATTTAGTCCCTGGTGAAGTCAGAGCGCTTCTGTAAGGCAGGAGACTGTTTCCTAGAAATGAGTGTGTCTTTTGGGGGTGTTGCAGCTTTGAACTTGACCATGTGGATACAACACAACCCAGTCCCACAGCTCAGTGGAACAGACCAAACAGAATTTAGAGCTCATCAGATAATAAACAATACATCAAAGCATCATTGTTCTCTGACACTCTTCAGCACACACACAAGCCTGTGAAGCACACACAAACCTCTGAAGAGTCCCATCCAACTGTTTGATGCAAGGTATGAGAGCTCTTGTTGGATTAGCTGTGTATGAGAGGTTTCAAATAGATCATTAGCATCTAGTAATTACCAGTTACACCCACTCTGGGGCTCTTTACCCATCCGTGAGCCCACACAGAGAGGCATCTCAACCAACACCTCCACAGCTCTCTATATACAGACCAGACACAGAGACAAACACTCACACACACATATGTTGGTTTTGGAGGGTTTATGAGGACTCTCCATAGGCGTAATATTTTTTATACTGTAAAAAACGCTTATTATCTGGCCTTACCCTACCCCTAAACTCAACCCTCACAGGAAAGCTGTGGCAAATTTTGAATGTGAAAAGATCCCATTAAAGGCCCTGTGAAGTGCTTTGAAATGTGCATTTATATTTGATGTGGCATATTTTCAACGGATTATGAAGACAGGGCGGGGCATAGAGAATCCCCTCCCCCTTTAAAAAACTGCCAATAGTTTAATTTTAATCACAGCACTGCCATTGAGAGTGGTTGAGCTTAAGTGCATCAAATGAAAAGCATATTGAAGGGGGCGGGGCATGTCATATATTAGAGAGCATTTGATTGGTCAGAAGATTTGATGAGAAACTGAAGTATGAGGTGACGTAAAAAAATCATTCCATTTAGGCGGAAGTGACAAACTGCAAGCTTTGGATTTTTATATCTTCTAAATGCTAATATTGTCACTGATTTGGAGCATACTAGCTTAAAGATATCATTAACATTAATATACTGATACTAGGGTGGTGCGGTGGCACAGTGGGTAGCGCTGTCGCCTCACAGCAAGAAGGTCGCTGGTTCGAGCCTCGGCTGAGTCAGTTGGCATTTCTGTGTGGAGTTTGCATGTTCTCCCCATGTTCGCGTGGGTTTCCTCCGGGTGCTCCGGTTTTCTCCCACAAGTCCAAAGACATGCGCTATAGGTGAATTGGGTAAGCTAAATTGTCCGTAGTGTATGTGTGTGAATGAGAGTGTATGGGTGTTTCCCAGTGATGGGTTGCAGCCGGAAGGGCATCCGCTGAGTAAAACATATGCTGGATAAGTTGGCGGTTCATTCCGCTGAGGTGATCCCTGATTAATAAAGGGACTAAGCTGAAAAGAAAATGAATGAATGAATACTTTTATTTTGAATAACTTTATTTTGATACCATGGGAACTTTAAGTGTGATTCTTTTACAGTTTTGAATTACGAGGACACAAGGCATGTCCTCATAAACCACCTCAACACTGTAAAACTGCCGTCATACCCATATTATAGAAATTTGTGTCCTCAAACCACCAAAACCAGTACACACACACACACACATAGACAATAACAACATCTTTCTCGCCTCTTGCAGTACTTGTTTAAAACCAAAGACCGCTCTCTGCATGCAGTCCAATGCCGTTGGCTAATAAATAAAATGCTAAAATGCATTAATAAAATAAAATGAGTTTTAATTGGAAGCAAAATTTAGGCTCACCCTCTCTCTCCAGCACTGTGTTTCTGGAAAATGGAGCAGTTCAAATCTCTCTCACTCCCTCTCTTAGTCAAATTAGCTCTGGGAGTCCTAGAGATCTCCTGTTAAAAAAACAACAACAGATAAGCCATAAAGGGATCAAATCATTCCCACGCAATATCTAAAGCAATATCATGAAGCAGCGAGTGTAGAGGACAGGTCAGACGGCAGATATTAATTCCTGTTGACGGGAATCTAATGTAGCCTGGACATGTGAGTGAGGTGTCAATGACGCTTTACCGTGGGTGAATGTTGACTCAAGTGCTGATGATGTTTCCCTTTTAGCAGTCTTTTTTTTCTCTCTCTCCGTTTACTCGAGTTGTTCAAATCATGCTATATTAGAAGGCGAGTGCTGCATTAAAATTCCTCCTCTTTTAATTACAGAGTTTACAAGGGAGCCCTGTGCTGATATTACTCAAACACGCTATTTTTCTTAATCTTCTCAACAATTTTCTGCTTCAGCTCAAACCGCTTAACATACATTGAATTAGTTTAACTCCATTCAAATCCTTGAGCACTTTATCCGTTTTGGCTTATAAACATAAGGCTTATAAAAGATTTGAGATGTAAAAGTCTCACTTTGTAATTCAGAATGCAAATTTTACTTTTTTTATTTGAACATTTCGTATTCAGAGGACTTTCCCATTCCATTTAACTAATGTATGTTTCTTTTTTCTGAATTGCTTTTGTTTTTCTTGGTAACTTTTCTTGGCTCCATTTTAAAGGTTAAATACAATTTTACTAATTAAAAAGATGTAACTACATTTAAAGAACTAAAACGTTTTATTTTCTGTCACAATGCAATTTGAAAGATGTTTTGAAGTTGCTGGAAACACCACACGTATGCTTTAGTGTGTGTAGTAAAACTGGGACATTAATTTGGGAACACGAAGTTAAAAAATAAACCCAGAGGGTACTTTGATGTCAAAAATAACATAAAACAAACATAAAAAAAAGTCAAAAATGCAAATCAATTTGATGTCCATTGACTACCTTGATGTGAAAACAACATCAACTTGACATAACATTGACAGTCCTGTAATCAATTTTTTATGTGCTTTTTGAAGCCAATGTTAGACGTCTATTTGATGTTGTTTTGACATGCATTGTAGGGATACAAAATCCAGTCTTAATTTGTAATTGAAGCATTTAGATGAACAAAACTATTTTCTTATATTAAAATACTTTTTGTATGCCTTTATTTTGGTGGTCAAAAGAGCATCACTGTGTGGATGTCAAATGGACGTCAAGTTTGACATCTAATTAGCATTTTTGACATGTTTTTTTTCTGTCAACGTTAATTTCATTTTGACATCAAGGTTATTGTATATTGAATTGCACGTGATCCTTCTTGTATTTGTTTGGACAATGATTCATAATTCCTTTCCTACATCTGCAAAAGAAGCACAAAAGACATTTATGTATTGATTCTTATCTTATTGGTTTCTATAAAATGCCTGTCTGTGAAAGATTCCTCTGTTTTTACACATCACTGTTTTATCCTCTAATATAAGTTTACTCACTGTTGCTCCTGTTTTCCTTCCTCCAGTTGGCTCTAGGACAGGAAGAAACCCACTCGTCGTCATCTTCCTTTCCCTCCTCTACGTCAAAGTCGTCCTCTCCTGCAGACTCCTCCAAAACTTTAGGGGTTCTGGGATCTCAGGGTTCGATTTCTCCCCTGAGCCGTTGGATGATGCACAGTCGTGGCCGTGCTGCCAACACTTCAACAATGGAGCTGCCCTACCGTTCGCCAGTGCCCTTTTCCAAACAGGAATTTTGGGAAATGCTGGGTAGCGACCTTCTCAAGTCGGACACTGACACATCGGGGAACTCCCGAGTCAAGCGCCGCCCCCCGATTGTCAAAACGGGCAAATTTAAGAAGATGTTCGGTTGGGGTGACTTCTACTCCAACATCAAGACTGTGCGCCTCAACCTGCTCATCACAGGTAAGATTGTGGATCACGGGAATGGCACTTTCAGTGTCTACTTCCGTCACAATTCCACCGGCCAGGGGAACATCTCCGTCAGCCTGGTACCTCCGGTGAAGGCCGTGGAGTTCGACTTGGAGCGCCAGAGTGTGGTTTACCCTAAAGACTCAAAGATCTTCAACTGCCGTGTAGACTACGAGAAGGTTGACCGCAGCAAACGCACCTCGCTCTGCAACTATGACCCCTCCAAGACCTGTTTCCAGGAGCAGACACAAAGCCACGTCTCCTGGATCTGCTCCAAACCCTTTAAGGTCATTTGTATTTACATTTCATTCTACAGCACAGACTACAGACTGGTGCAGAAGGTCTGTCCAGATTATAATTACCATAACGAGATGCCCTACCTACCTTCAGGGTAGAGCTGTGGAGAGTAATGGACTAGAAGGACAACGAGGGAAGTTTGGGGGGAAGGAGTCAACATTTGAGGGATTGGTTCAATTATGGATGTGAAGATCAGTGAGAAATGCTCATTGGGAGAAGGGTTTTGAAGGATGCAGATATCCTCATCTAAAGACTCTTCAGAAACGTATAACTGAGCTATTATGGGACACGTCCTCTAGACTCGAACATCACGGGTTGTTCTCTATAAAGTGAATGTACAGTATTTTATGTGCTGCAGTTGATGTCTTGAGGAACCTCTAAAGCATCCTGGCAAATGTGATCTGCTAAAACACATATATGCAAAACCAAATGGCCAGGCCCAGGTGCTCAGGGTGGGAGTGTCCACTACATCAGTTTGAGTCCCTAATTGGCTGCGCTCATCAGTGCACAGTGTCACAGTCTTCAATAGATAAGTATAAAAAAAAATAAGAGTGCCTGATTGGCTATGCTTATCTCAAGTGTCGTTTACACTAATGCATTTTTATTTTAAAAGTGTTTTAGAATGAAAACGCTCCTCGTGCAGACTGGTGGTTTTATTGCGTTTCAGAAAAACGATCTCTGTGTACACTGTACAGTCTAAAACGCATGAAACATGAACATTCACACTCACTTGGAATGCGCATATTTTGCCAGAATCCATACTTAGTCTACTGTAATAGTTATATGAGTGGGGCTGGATGAATCAGTGAATGATATGCAATAGTCCAAAACACCACTCAAAGAGTGATTGTGGATAGCCACACCTCCATTTTCAGAATTTTGTGTTTTAGTCCATCAGACACCAGCGTTTTCAAACTACAACGGGGTCTGCAGTGTTTTCCATTTTTACGAGTCAAAGATTCAGGAGTAGTGTGGACGCCAGGCATAACCATATCAAAACTTATGCATTTTAAAACAAAAACACATTAGTGTAAACAGCACCTCAGTGTCCAGTGTGACATTCTTGGAATTAACACAGGCTGCTATGCAGAGGTGGAAGAAGTTGCTGGTTTGCTGTACACTCTTAAAAATGAGGTGTGTAGCAACCTTTCAATTGCAAAGGTTTTTTATAGAGGAACCAAAAATATTGGTTCTATAGGAACCAATTGCTTCACAAACCATTTTAATGACTGTAGCCTATTGTTTTTCGCCAGAAAGAAACACATTAACTTGCATAACAGAACAAAAGATATTAAAATGCAATATGCCTCATTGATATATTTTTCCACCTCTGTATATTGAAAACAAATACATTCATGAATGAAATGACACAGAAAGTAGACTAAAAACACCAGTGCTGAAGGTGCAGAATGCCGATTCTCCGATTTCACAGAAAGATAAAATCCTCACGTCCCTAATATCAATGAGAAAGACAGAAAGTACTTTAATTAAAATACAGCACAGAAAAAGAGATGTTGAGTCTGCATTGAGCCTGATCTCTCTATTGTTCTGACTGTTACAGGAGAGCAGAAAAGACGTTTTGTTTGGTCAGGAATCTGACTTTGTGCTGTGATAACTGTTCTGCTGAAAGCACGGTTACTTTGTCCTTGCATGAGCATTCCCTCACAGTCAGCCAGTTTACGCTAAGAAGAAAAAAAGTAGAAAAATATTATTATGTTAATTTTGCATAATCACACTGCTAAATGGGAAAGCTTACAGTACATTCTGAGCCACCTGGCTGAGGTCTTTTCCGGATGTAAAATTACAAAAACAACATTCAAACTGACCTTCACTGAACATATTTCTTTGATGATATTTATTGTTCAGGGAAATCATTAGTATAAGATTCAATTTGATTTAAACAAAACATGAACAGACCTTTTATGTTTCAAGCCAAATCGATTTTGAATATGAAAAAAAAAAAAAACAGGTGAACTGACGTCAATGAAACAAAGTAAGAGAAAAGTCAGAGAGGATGAGTGGAAGGTAAAAGACAGAGTAAGAGTTGTGATGTCTGCAGTGACGAGCGGTGTACATGACAGAGAAAAAGAGGATTGGAAAGGGTAATGCATAACATGGAGATGGACTGGGAACAAACAGATGAGAAAGGGACATAATGAATATAGAGAAGGGGAAGGGGAAGGGGAGAGAGTCGTGAAAAAAGGACTAAAAAACAAACTCAGGATGCTAAATAGAGTAACATAAAAGCACAATATGGAACATCAAAGTGTCGTCGCACCAAGAGAGTTAGGGGGGAAGAAGCTTTTTATAAGCATGCAGAGAAAAGAAAAGAAAAAACACTCTTTGCCTGAAGTTACATTCAGTACGGTGAATATATATCCCTGTGGCTTTCTACGCAATTTAGTGTTGCGAAGACTGAAACATCCTGCTGGATAGATCGGTTTATCCATGTTCTTAAAAGATCTACTATTTATCTCCCTCTAATCTGAAATGTATTGTTTGACATACAAGAAAAGTGGTATCCTGTGTAATGCTGTCATTGTGTTGCGAATTCAAGAGCTTACTTCAAAATGTAACCGGCAGGTCATCTAAAAAACTCGTTGCATCCTATAAGCGCTGGTGTTTAATGTCCAAAAAAAAAATGTTTTCAAAAAGTACTGCTCTGTTGAGAGAAGAACCACTAGAAATCAATTAGTAAAACTGATTATATTAGGCAAAAAAAAACAACAACACTATATTTAAAGGGATAGTTCACCCAAATACAATAAATCTGTTTACTTACACTTCAAATATCACAAACTTGTTTAAGTTTCTTTCTTCTAGTCAGCACAAAAGAAGATATTTTGAAGAATATTGGAAACCAAAAGCCATTGACTTCCATAGTACACTGTAAGACATATCAGTTAATTAACAGTTTCCGTATTTTACGATTCACAAGTGTTTTCTGATTATTTACAGTTGTCAAAATCTCTGCTCTGTCGAATTTTAATGTTGAAAATTCAACTCTACAGTTTAACAAAGTGACTTTTATTGACATTTTAGTAGTTTGACATAAAATTATGTATAAGAAACAATATATATAGAGAAATAAGTCTGTAAAATAACAGAAAATGTACTGGTAGTTTATTACAAGGTTTTTGTACCGTAACATACAACACCAACCCAGACGATATATCACTTTAAACTATTAAAAATGTTAATAAAACTCACTTTTGGGAACTTTTCAAGTTTAAAAGTTATTAGAAGAAAGATCAAGATCCCATTATGCAATTCAAAAGCATAAATAAATGGGGGAAAATACAAATAAAAACGTGAAATACAACATATGTATCTGTTTTTCCTACTAACAATGTCAGTGAATTTCCAACATTCTTCAAAAATGTTTATATGAACAGTAGGTGAACTACCACTTTAATAAAGATATCTTTTTCAGTCACAATATCCACATATTTTTAAGTTGATTACTTGAGAAGCACCAATCTACATTCAGGCTTGGTTTGCATCTTGGACGCAAGTGATTATTTCAACTAAGTTCGAGGACAAACTTTAGACACAACAGATGAAAGAACACATTCAGCTTCAGACATGTCTATCATTCTCCATTCTCCAATCCAGCTTATAATATCAATTAACAATATCAATCAGTTCATTCACTTTGTAGCCTAGAATCGCTAAAGCAGGTAAAGGACGAATCAGCCGTGACTGCCTTAACAGGCCCACGTCTGATCTTTTGTAATTGAACGTTTGATCCGCACTGTGACGCTTTGATCTGTCTCTTTTGCTTCCTAAACGTGCAACCAGGCTGAAATGTTTGGTCAGTGCAGTCATAACAAATATGCCTCAGTCTGCAGTAATTCTCAGGGCAGACATGTGAAAATACAACACCTCTGCGAGTGCTCCAGGCTTTGCCCAGTGCAGCATGTCTGCTCTGCCCTGCTGGTGAACTGAGCGCTGGGGCTCACAGCTCTCTGCTCTCTTCTCCCTCAGGCGCTGCTCTGGACTGAGCTTCCTAATCTCCTGCAGCTTAACTACACCACCGCCTGCACAGAAGCGCGCACACACACAAGCTCTTGTAATGGTGTAACTTGCAGGAACCTTTCATTTCATTTCCTTTTTTTTTCTTGGTCAGCTTCATTTTGTTTCATTTATTTGTTTCTAGTTTTTAATTCCACATGTTTGTGCGTTCGCTTGTGCATTTGTTCCTTCCTTCCCTCATTCTTTTTTATTCCATTTTTCCATTAATTTCATCCATTCAGTTTGGTTTTTGTCACATTTTTTTTCCATTCGTTGTTTTGTTTATTTCCTTTGTTCATTTTCTTTCATTTTTTTTTATTTTATTTAGTTTGTTTACCTCCTTTTCCATTATTCTTGTCGTTTTTTATCTTTTGTGGTCATTCTCTTGATTATTTTTTCATTTTCTTCTGTTCCAACTTACAGTTTTTTTCCTCATAATTTAATTCTTTATCTGTGTCTGAATGAAGATCTTTTTCACTTGCTCTCTTTCGGTTATTCTTTTATTTCAGTTCTTTGTTTGTTAATTCTTTGGTTCTTTCTTCCTCCCATCCCTCTTTTTCTTTCTTCCATTCAATCTTCCTTCTCTCTGATCCTGAAGAAAGCTCTTCTGCAAACCTCTAGTGGTTTCCTTTCCTCTTCTCACGGTCACAGGATGCTTTGGATCCTCCTTTACACCGCACTCGCTCTTCGCTAACAGCAGAACATTAAGTGTTCCCCTGGCGCACTCTTACAAGCCTTCACTGACAACTATATGTCTATATTAATCTGCTGAACATGAGCAAAACCAAGCAGCACAAAATCGTACAGGTTTATTCGCTTACCACTGTTAATGCCACTTAACCACTATGATGCCTGCAAAATATGTTCATGCCCATACACAGCAACAGATAGAAGACAGAATCTCTTACAAGTCTTCACTAGATATGTTTCCATCCAAAGATGTGCAAAACTGGAATATGGCATAAGACACTTGCGAATGAAGCACGTTTCCATTCAATGAGTCAAAGAGAACAAAATCGCCACTTCCTGATGAATTGGCGCCAAATATAAAAAAGAAAATGGAATTTGGTGCGGTAGGAGAATGAACATATGGTGGCTTTTGGAGGTAATAATACCAAATCCCTTTAGACTTTGGCTAAGGGACAAAACCACAACAACAGATATTTTACAGTGTGGTTGATTCAGTGGTTTGTCCTTCAATGCCGTCCCATCATACCCATTTTTGTTATCACATGATCTGTTAAAACAAATTCGCATGACTTTTTTTGATGCACATGCTGGAGCTTATTCAGTAAATGTGTTTCCATCGTAGTTTATTCACATAATAAGAAGCTTATCCTACTTAGTTGTGCACACAAGCCTTTTACGTACATTTCAAAATGTATTTATTTTCTATTAAGCATCTTTTAAGCGATACTCCAAAACGGACTCAAAAATAGGTGGATGGAAACATAGCTACTGACAACTATATGTCTACAGTACATTAAACTGCTGAAGATAAGCACAACTGTCCTGCACAGCAATATACAGATTCTCAATTCTTTATTAAGTTAAAAAGAAATTTAAGATTTTGAGAAAAACATACAGGGTTTTTCTCCATAGTGGACTTCTATGGTGCTCAGTGGTTTGAATTTCCAAATTGCAGTTTCAGTGCAGCTTCAAATAGCTTTAACACTTTAAATTTAAGGTATAATTCTTGATATTAACAAACAATTAACTATGACTTTTAGCTTAATAAACTGGTAATTTGCTGCTTATTATTAGTTATTAAGGGGCGGCGCGGTGGTGCAGTGGGTAGCGCTGTCGCCTCACAGCAAGAAGGTTGCTGTTTCTAGTGCCGGCTGGGTCAGTTGGCATTTCTGTGTGGAGTTTGCATGTTCTCCCTGTGTTCGCGTGGGTTTCCTCTGGGTGCTCCGGTTTCCCCCACAAGTCAATGCGCTCAAGACATGCGCTACAGGTGAATTGGGTAAGCTAAATTGTCTGTAGTGTATGTGTGTGAATGGGAGTGTATGGGTGTTCCCAGTGATGGGTTGCGGCTGGAAAGGCATCCACTGTGTAAAACATATGCTGGATAAGTTGGCGGTTCATTCCGCTGTGGCGACCCCAGATTAATAAAGGGACTAAGCCAAAAAGAAAATGAATGAATGAATGAATAATAGTTATGAAGGTGGTAGTTGGGTTTAAGTATTTGGTAGGATTTGGTAAGGATTGTAGGATAAACCATGCAGAATATGTAATTGATAAGTACTAATAAACAGCCAATATATAAAAAATAGGCGAGTAATAAGTCACTTGTTAATAGTGAGAATTGGTACCTAAATGTGTTACCAAATGGTCCATTTTCTTAAAAATAAATAGATAAATAAAAAGTACATACTTTTTAACCATAATAACTTGTATCCAAGAGCTAGTGCAAGACATGCTTTAGTGGATAAAAAGTATATGGGATCATAGACCACAAAGACAGCAATAAGTGCCAGTTTAAGGAAAATGAGATTCATGCATTATGAAAGGTGAATAAATAAAGCTTTTCATTGATGAATATTTCTCTAGAATAGGACAATTTTTGGTCGGTTCCACACAATCGATTTGTGTTGGGACAACATGAAGGAATGAAGTTAACTTATTGTTTTTTTTTTCAAATTTAAGTGAATTGAACATAAAACAATTAAGTTGTCCCGACGAAATCTCAAGAATTGTGTTGTTTCAGCTCATTTTAAATAAGTAGTTTGAGCAATCAACAGAAAAAAATTTTTTTTTTTTGAGTGAACTATTTGAAAATGTGAAATTTGCAGTTTCAAATAAACTAAAATACTAAGAAAATCACATTTAAAGTTGTCTAAAGTCAGTTCTTTCCCATGCCAAAAACTGATTTTGGTATATTTATGGCAGGGAATTTACAAAATGTCCTGAAGAAATATGTTCTTTACTTGATATTCATTGATTTTGGCATAAAAGAAAAACCTATAAACTTTGACCCATACAATGCATTTTTTTGGCCATTACCAAAAATATACCTGAGCAACATCAAACTGGTTTTGTGACCAAAGGTCAAAGTATAGAATTTCAAAGACAACTTCAGGCTTTTGAAGAGTATTGAAACTGCAATTCGAAAGTTCAAACCACTGAGCATCATAGAAACCCACTTTCAATTCAAATTCTTTTTGAATGAAGAAAATAAGAAATGGATGACAAGAGGGTGAGTTGAATTATCCTTGAATTATCAGGAAATATGTATTCTGGAAGTGAACTAATCCTTTGAGGTACCATTTTAAATGCTACTTACCCACAAAGCTGACCGCGAAACGATTCTGAGAAATGTCTCAGAATCTCCCTCTGACTGCAGAAGAGGGATAAGCAGACTACACTGTCACGCACTGCTGGCCGTGGCCAAGCCAAGGATAAAAGTTGAAGTGGAGAAACTGTTCAGTTGGCTGGTCTGTCGGGCTTGGACGAAGCCTCGGACACCTGGTCAATCCCGAGAAACAGAACTGAGCTACAGCGGGCCTCTGGAAGCAACAAATTGTATAATGAGATGAGTGGCACAAAATGTACTGAACAGACTTATACTGCACATAAATATATAAATAAATATATGAAAAAATATATATATGAACACAGATACAATAATCCAACTCCCGGGAACTGGATGAAGCTGTATTACATGTCAGACATACAGTGGACTTTTCTCTGGTTTATTTCTCGATTTTTTTACATTGTTTATTTTACATGTGTGTCATATTGATATAGTGTATGGATGACAATGGTGGCATTTATTGTGGTTTTCTGACATCTGACAACAACAACAACAAAAAAAAAACTGAATAAACTAGAAGGAAAGCACTGAGTTTGGCTTGCAAGCTCAGAGGGCTAAAGTGAGTGTCGTCTCAGGTCTTGTCTTGTTTTGACTTCTGATTGACAGGGGGGATGACATGAGCTTCACATGAAAGCCAGTGTTATCGTTCCATTTGCATACTTGTATTCGATGCCCATGGCAAGAAACGGGGAAAACAGGAGGCAATAGTCCACAGGGACACAGAGACAAGGATGACAGAATTACTCAAACAGTGTAACAGTGCAATAAATTACACTTAAACAGCGTCACCGTGAACTCAAAATGTCTAAAGTTTTTTTTTTTTTTTTTTTACACTTTACGTCTTTTCTCTGCAAATTTGACATTAAATCTCTTCAGAATCACAATTAAAACTGACATTACATAGCATGCAAATGAGCTTAAATGATGTCGTCGTAAAGCAGATTACAACGTCGTATCTGTCAGCGGCTTTAGCTCCCCCTTCTGTTCTCTTGGTCGTTTTTTATCTAGATATTGTTGTTCTTTCACATCCCTAACCACCCTCCTCTTTTTTTCTCTCTCATCCTCTCCCAATCCGGCCTCTTGCACAGCCTGCCTGAGGATAACCTTGGAGAGAGTGATGAAACTGCTCTAATTTGGGCTGTGCGCTCCCGCTCAACCCAACGTTAATAACATCATTCAAAACAAACCAGTGGTGGCGCCCTACAGCACATCACATGGCACCGGAGAACAAAACAGAGAGAAAAGCATGAGGGGAGAATGATAAGAGCCCCAAAGATAAGAGGGGATAAACATGTTATAAAGGGCAGGGGTGCGACAAATACGAGAGGTCGATATAAACAAGACAATGGGGCTTTGAATAGTTGAAATATATTTGTGAAAATGTATGCACTGAATAATAAGTGAATATCAGACCAGTGTTTTGGGTTAGGATCATGCCAAAGTCTATTGCAGGGTTGCCCAAACTCAGTCCTGGAGGGCCGGTGTCCTACACGGATGCTTTTAGAAAGCCTGAGAGCTTGATTAACTAGCCCCTGGTGTGTCTGATTGGGGTTGGAACTAAACTTTGCAGGACACCGGCCCTCCAGGACCGAGTTTGGGCACTCCTGGTCTATTGTCACGTAAGAACTATTAAATTAAAAGGATAGATCCAGGGTTGCCAGGTTTTTGCAGCAAAACTAAACAATGGACTGTGAAAAATAGCTAAAAACTATACCAATTTCAAATGAAAGTAATCCAAAAATATAAAAAAATTCTAATTATTCCAACGCCCATTCGTAAAAAAATATGTATTTCACATCACTGGAAGCATTATAAACGGTTTCTTCTTTGAAAATACACTGTAATAAATTCACTGAAAATACACAGTAAAATTATTATTTTTTTTAATCGGTAAACGGTAAACAAATGGCCTGAATTTAACCACTTAAAAATAAGGTAGGTACAAAAAATTTTTTTCTACATTTTACGCTAAATTATTGTTTTTTGGCATTTTTGTTGTCATACACCAACGTCCTGACCACTACAAATCATCAGAAAATTGTCAAATCAATAATAAATTCTTTGGCCCTAATTTTAGTAAATATTTTTATAGCCATATATTTCTAAAAACATAGGAACTTGATACATTTGGTACCCAAAAGCCATGTCCTCTGTCTGGTGTGACACTATATGCTCATTTAAATCTGGCAATTTCACAGAAAACTTGAATTAGTTGAAGGACCCCATTCAAGATCATGTGAATGAAGCCCCCTGTGAAGCCCATGACGTGAACCGGTCAAGATTTTGTTTCAGAAATTGGCAGACTTTTTCAAAACTTTTTTTGGAATCTCTATAAAATTGTTAGGTTTTGAGGTTCTCTGGTGTGACATACAAGAAGTCATGGAAAAAAAGTATAAATGTAAAAATCAATAATAATAATAATAATAATAATAATAATAAAAATAAATACATATAAAAATAAATCAATGTAAAAATAAATAAATAAATAAATAAATGTAAAAAATAAATAAATAAATACATGCATACAGCACTTTATAAAAATAAATGATAAATAAAACATCTCACTCTATTTGCATATTATTGAGAGTAGAATGTTTGCTATGTCACATCAAGTATGTATTTAAGGTACAATTCAGAAAACAAAAATTCTTAAAAAATTTAATAATTTATAAAGTTGGTGATCTTCATAAAATACATAAACTTATCTGTTTTTCCAAACATTATGTTTAAGAAAAACATATTTTTACTGGCTATTTGTCAAAACCCAAATATTTACAATGGATATTAATTCAAGAGTAAATCATCTGACTTTCTTCTGCAGATTACATACTTTTGCAATTACTATCTAGCAAATATCATGGAGAGTCGTACACTAGTCTTTCCTCACAAAATCCTTCTTACCATGTTTCATCATCTTAGCACAGTTTTTATCAATGGTAAAATTTCAATTTGGTACAGTAAAATATTTCAATGCAAGCATACAAGTATAATTCATTCAATATGTCAAACCTTTAACATGCAGAATAAAAAAAAGTCACTGGCAATGGTAATCTATTTCAAATAGAAAACCGCAGACTTGGCAACCCTGGATAGTTTACTTTTGTTAAACACAAAAGAAGATACCTTGAAGAATGTTAAAAATAGGTAGCCATTGACTTCCGTAGCTGCTTTTTTTCCTACTATGGAAGTCAGTGGCTACAAGTTTCCAACATTCTTCAAAATATCTTCATTTGTGTACTGTAGAAAAAGAATCCATTGGTGTTGAGTAAGGGGTGGGTGTATTTTCATTTTTGAGTGAACTTTCTGCATGTAATCTGATCAATAAGAGAGTGACAGAATTTAACACAATACATTTTTCTTTCTGTTCATTTTTTATTGTTCTGTAAAAGCCATCATTCATCAACATTCATTGAAGAAACCTGATCAATATTTTTTTAGGTTCAAAAGCAGCCACACAGAAGATCTAATTCAGATGCTGTGCTTTATTATTTATTTCTGTCTTACTGTTATTATTTGGTGACCTTAACATAAGTTGTTTTCTCAAGATCTCAGCAAGAAAGTTCTTGTCAAGTTGTTATTCCTCGCACTCTTGGTTTATCTTGTTTTGGCGGTCACGAAAGCCCTTTCTAAGTGCAATATAAAAGCTGCTCCATGTCTGTCACTGATAAACAACTTAAAATGTATTGTCCGACACTTGAGAAAGAGCCTCAAACTTTATCATTGTAGACACTATAGAGTCAGTTTTACTGTCAGTCAACTCCAGATACTAAGACACTGACTAAGTGGTTTATGACCAATGCTGGGTAAGTTGCTACAGTACAAAAATGTAATTTATTACTAATTACATCATTGAAATTGTATTTAAATTACTTTCTAATTACTCTGTCTGAAAAGTACCTTAATTACTTGACTTAATATGGCTTCAAATGCTTACAAATCTCAAAGCATACATTATTCATCTCTTATTTTAAATAATTAACACTTAAGAAATGTTAAACATGTGTATCAAAACAAGCAATGTTTCAAAGTGATAATGACACCATATTTCATACATACTATATATTGACATTGATTTCTAAAGCATGTGTAAAAAATCTAGTTACACAATACACTTCATTGAACATGTATTATTATTACAGTACATGTAAATATTATTAAAGACACTATATACTGTACAACTGCAGGTTAACTACATTTATAGACTGCCAACTCTTTACACAAATCCTTAACCTTTCTGATTTTGACTGTAATTTAACCTTTTGTGAAGCTGCTTTGAAACAATAATTATTGTAAAAAATGCTATACGAGTAAACTTGAATTGAACTGAACTTAATAGTTTTTCTGCAAATATAGAAAAACTCACCGACCACTTTAATAGGTATACCTGTCCAACTGCTTGTTAACGCAAATTTCGGATCAGCCAATCATATGGCAGCAACTCACTGCATTTAGGCATGTAGACATGGTCAGGGCGATATGCTGCAGTTCAAACCAAGCATCCGAATGGGGAAGAAAGGTTATTTAAGTGACTTTGAACGTGGCTTGTTGGTGCCAGAGGGGCTGGTCTGAGTATTTCAGAAACTGCTGATCTACTGGGATTTCCATGCACAACCATCTCTAGGGTTTACAGAGAATGGTCCGAAAACGAGAAAATATCCAGTGAGCGGCAGTTCTGTAGGCACAAATGCCTTGTTGATGCCAGAGGTCAGAGGAGAATGGCCAGACTGGTTCAAGCTGATAGAAAGGCAACAGTAACTTAAATAACCACTCGTTACAACCGAGGTATGCAGAAGAGCATCTCTGAATGCACAACACGTCCAACCTTGAGGCGGATGGGCTACAGCAGCAGAAGACCACACCGGGTGCCACTCCTGTCTGCTAAGAACAGAAAACTGAGGCTACAATCCGCACAGGCTCACCAAAATTGGACAATAGAAGATTGGAAAAACATTGCCTGGTCTGATGAGTCTCGATTTCTGCTGCAACATTCGGATGGTAGGGTCAGAATTTAGCGTCAACAACATGAAAGCATATATATATATATATATAAATATATGTGGTTTATAAAGAACTGAACAGAATTTTTTACACAGTATTTTAGGCAAGTATATATTAAGTAACTGTATTTAAATTACCTAAAAACAAAAAGCAATACCTTACTTTGCTTTTTCAGTTGAAAAGCTATTTAATTACAGTAAATATTTCGTAACTAATTACACCCAACACTGTTTGCGACTAACCCGACATATGGGGAGAAAATCAGAAAAATCCAGAACACATAAAAAAAATCTCCAAAACTGAAATGTAGGGCTGTATTCTATATACAGAATAAGCATATTTGATTAAAAAGAGAGGAGCCATACAACATTCATTCATTCATTTTCTTTTCGGCTTAGTCCCTTTATTAATCTGGGGTCGACACAGCGGAATGAACCGCCAACTTATCCAACATATGTTTTTACGCAGCGGATGCCCTTCCAGCTGCAACCCATCACTGGGAAACATCCATACACACTCATTCACACACATACTACGGACAATTTAGCTTACCCAATTCACCTATACTACATGTATTTGGACTTGTGGGGAAAACCGGAGCACCAGGAGGAAACCCACGCCAACAAGGGGAGAACATGCAAACTGCACACAGAAACGCCAACTGAATCAGCCGAGGCTCGAACCAGCGACCTTCTTGCTGTGAGGCGAACGTGCTACCCACTGCGCCACCGTGCAGCCCGCCATACAACATATAAATCACAAATATACACCGTGAAATTAATATTCTGGAGAAATTAAATATGAAAAAAAGCTTAAGAGACGTATCGTGATTTTTTTAAGTTCATCTTGAGCATTAATAACATCTGACATTTAAATAGTAATGCCATAAAACCTGCCCATGCAGCATGAAGCAAAACACCAACTCTTCCTTTGAGAGTTTTAATAAACATGCTGTGAGGTGTGAAATCAAGAACAACACCACGACAAGCCCACGACAATTACAGACAGATGTTATTTATGACACACAACATGTGCGAGATTCAGATGATCATAGCAGAGATGTTTAGCCAACGGAAATATTAGCACAGATTATTATAAACTCATTTGCTGAATGGTACTGATAATGGTTGTTACATCCATTATTGGCATTGACAGCATTTCTGGCGGTTTATAAAAGAAAATACTTTTCCTTGTATATTATTTTTTCAATAAATCAATAATTGTGTTTACTATGCCAATATGGAGAAACTAAAAATGCATAATACCTAATTAGCAGATACATAAATACATTTTAAAAAGTGCAAAACAGATAACTTGGAAGTATACCAGACAACAAACACTAAAATACACCATTTGAAAAGGTATAATTGCAAGATGAATATTATGCATGCTGTCAAAAGACAGAATTGCGTACTGACCTTGAACGTGTAGCGCTATAAACAAATAACCAGAATTTAATCTACCTAGAAAAGTGAATAGTGTTGCCAACTGAAGAAGTTGGACTGAAGTAAATTAAAATGAAAAGCTAAATTCAAATATTACAAAGAATTTGATGAATAATTCATTGACGTTCATACTAATATGCGAGCCGCATATGTCTGCTTTTGAAATCTTCTAAATTCACTCACCTGGTTCACTTCTACAGACAAAACAGTTTGGAGTAATGTGACCACAAGCTGGGAAATGTTACAGTTATTTCCAGTTGTAATGTGCCACAGACACATCTCCATCTCTATATGTTTCTTAATTGTCATTACCTATAGTTTACATGATTTATTAATGTTGTTCCATGGTTGAAACAAGGATTCAGAGATTATTTTACTTACTTTTCAGTAAGTGGACACAACAGTTCCTCAGTTAAATATGATATATTTTTTATTTATAAATATGGTATGATATAATTGACTTTGACTGATTAGTTGTTTTTTTGTATGTTTTTATGTGTGACGGAAAACTGGATGCGACATTAAAAATAGAGAGTAATAAATGGGATGGCTGGTCACCCTAACTTTGGTTATCTTGTCCTGGTTTGCTAAGCATTGATTGGTAACTTGAAGCTAATCTTTTCGAAGTTTGCAAAAAATAAAAATTAAATCTCCTGAATGTGAATTAGGTGTGTTTTCATCAAGTCTTTTCAGGATCTCTTGATCCACGTTTGGTAAAAACAGGGTTCAGATGATGACATAATATTCAAAATGAACCACACTACCAGTTGAATTTTGGTAGTATTTTGGTTTTGTAAGTGTAATTGTGAATTTAAGTGAATTTTTCCCCTTTCGTTCACAATGTGTTCCATCACATGGGTGACGTTGACTAATAGGAGCACATAACTTCTTCTGTACACAGTTTTTAAATAACAAAATGAAAGAGAGCGGACTGTGCTGCTTTCATGACATTTATGGCAACAGTGTGCTTACCTGTATCATATTGTATGTAATCACAGGA
This sequence comes from Danio jaintianensis, assembly GCA_903798115.1. Lineage (NCBI taxonomy): Eukaryota > Metazoa > Chordata > Actinopteri > Cypriniformes > Danionidae > Danio > Danio jaintianensis. The sequence continues at coordinate 5,132,680 of CAIGQV010016547.1, forward strand.
TTACCATGACAGAATAAAAATATAAATGTTGGTGTGGGTATGTTGTTATCCATGACACGTCAAGATTTTATCTAGTCAAAATTGCATAATTTGACACAGTGACTGTCATAACTGACAATAAAAAAAATCATGTAACCTGAACAGGATTGTAATGTAATGGCACTTCCCACTTGCATGTTGGGAGCACAGCGTAGTGAGCGTTTTCAATTCATTCATATGGAAGTTGAGCATAAACGCCCACACAGTGAAAAGTTGGCAAGGCAAGATGTTGACGTATGTTTGACGAGTGTTTGCCGAACTGGATTACTGAGCTGAAATCACTTACATGCAGGCTACTATGAGAAGGTATTCCTCCACACTTTCAGTTTTCACAAACCTCCTGAACCATGTGTGCCTATGTGTTTAATCGTTGATCATTTCTTGGACGTGTGACAATGAACGTGTTATAAATGTGTAAACACCCGGTTTACCACCTGATTAAAACAGGCATGCTCAGGTTGTGTTGTAGTGTTTACAGCAGCACTGAGCGCAGATTTGATGCTGTAGTGGAAATGCACTGTCAGTGACAACAAGACAACGACAAAAAGCCTTTGTCGTTCTTACAAATGCATCCTACACATGCATATGCAATAAGGTCAGATGCAAAAACCACGCCATGTTTAGTAAATACCAACAGTACTCTTCCCAGCAGGGACAGGACGTCAACATGACGTCAGATTGACGTTGTACCTCAACGTCGTGGGACGTTGCATTTTGTTTGGAAATGAAAATCGGGTTGATGTCAGAATCCAACGTCAGGCCGACGTCAATGTCCAACATCGGACAGACGTTGCATTTTGGTTACTTTCCAACTCAACCTAAAAACAACAAAATATCAACGTCTAATGATGTTACAGCTTGACGTTGTGTGGACATTACCACTATGATGTCTATCAGACGTTAGATTTTAGTTGCCATGCCTGACGAATAAATGTCTGATTTGGTGTCAATATGACGTTGGTTTAAGATGTTGGCTTGACGTTGGATTTTGGTCACTTTCCAGTATAACCAAAAAACAACAAAATATCAATGTCATTTCACATCATTATTGGACGTCAAAATTACATTGTCTTTAGACGCAGGCAACCTAAATCTAACCTAATATTAACGTCTTATGAAGTTGTGACTCTGCTGGGTTTTAACACCAAAAAGGCACAAGCTGTTAGTAAATCTATCCCTTGATGTCGTAGTGATGATTTGCTCTGATTTGCTTGGTGATCAGCAGTGTGTTTACTGAAACCTCATTTTAAACAATTAACAAAAAACACATTTTATCACTTACGGAACATTGCCCGCATCCGTCCTTTTCTCTCAACACCAGATGCTGAAAGGCTTGTTCATGCTTTTATTACGTCTCGTTTAGATTTTTGTAACTTTTTATTTGGGGGTCTGCCAGCCAATTCACTTAAGATTTTACAATATGTTCAAAACTCAGCCGCACATGTGTTAACTCATGCATCATCTCGGTCTCACATTACCCCTGTACTCCAACAGTTACACTGGTTGCCTGTTAAGTCACGCATCGATTTTAAAACCTTGATTTTAACTTATAAAGCAGTTCATGGTTCTGCTCCTGATTATATATGTGATCTGATATCTACAGCGTCTTCCTCTCGTTATTTACGTTCCGCTTCGGGGCTCACCTTGTTTCAGCCTCGTTGCAATTATTATTATTATTATTATTATTATTATTATTATTATTATTATTATTATTATTGTTATTATTATTATTATTTTCACGTTTTGGGAAATAAACAGCTCTTTTGGAACCTCACCTGCGGTGGTACAAACAAAAATCTGGTACTATGTACAGAACGCAATGGAAAAGCCCGCAAAAAGTAAGTCGTAACCACTCCTACAAACTCCTCTTGTCTGGTTATGAAGTGTAACATGATGAATTAAGCCAGCAAATCTGGCATTCACAAAACCAAAAGTATTTCTTCCTGTGCCATGAGCATGCTGCCCTGATTTTTATTACAAATCATCAGTATTGATGTACTCTCTCTGGTTTATAATCCAACCTGATAGACCCACAAAAAGATTCTCCAATACTCCAAAAAAAAAAAAAAAAAAAAGCATCAAACGAAAAGCAGGACGAAAAAAAACAGGAAAGAAAAAGAGAGCGAGTGAGAGCAGGAGTAGAACGACGAAAACCTCCATGCCCATAAAAACCAATTAGGAGCGCGGTTACCTGGAAACCAAAAGAGTCCAGAGGCTAGTCATTAGCATAGCTCTGCTCATCAAATTCAAATATGTGCGAATATATTTTTTCATGCCTTGTTTTTTCGGTTATCATTTTTTTGGCATCAGAACCGCACAAACAGTCTGGAAAGGTTTCCAGGTTTCTTTTTTTTTTTTTTTTAAATAGTTTCTCCAGATCGCTGAAAAAAAGGCCAGAGACAGGGATACTGTAAGTGAGTGGGACGTCAACAATAGAAATTAGCTCCGCCTGAGCTTAAAAAAAGATAAATTCACCAGCACACAATGCAACTGCTACTCAAACTCCTTCTGCAATACTTTATATTTACTAAAACACACACTGGAAGATAGAGAAAAAAAGAGCGAGAGAGAGAAAAAAAAGAGTGAGAGAGAAAAAGTAGAGGATATGTTTTGGCTGGCCAGAAAGCAGAATGGAAAAAGAGGAAACCAAAGAGAGAGAGAGAGAGAGAGAGAGAGAGAGAGAGAGAGAGAGAGAGAGAGAGAGAGAAGAGAAGAGAAAATGAAAGAGCATCTGTGAGACTGATAGGAATAAAAGAAGAGAAACAGCCTCAGGGGCCAGAATGAGATGACATGAATAAACTAATCATTCTAATTTAATTAGAATAATCTTCCACAGACCTTGCGAAATTAAATTAATGGCTGGATTATATAGTGCGAGCACAATATTCCACTGCTCTGAAGACTCGACCTCACAAAGGACGTAATAAGATGAATCAAATTGTAAATGATGAAGATTTTAATCTTGCTGTCAAAAGATCTGAAGCCATTTTAAATTTACAAAAGGCCCGGGCCTTTTTACAGATGGTTTGGAACGGCACGTCTTTTGATGAAATAGAAATCGCTCTCTTCCAACAGCCTTGGTAATGAATTGTTTCTATTTTTAAATACTTTTGAGTGATTTTGAGGAACTAATGTGCACAATAAGAATGTTTCATGGGCTCCGTGACATTAAATTGGTCAGAAGAACTAGATTAAACAATATTAAATTTGGATTATTATTATTATATTTTTTAAATAGCTGATTCTTGCCTCAGATTGAGATTTTATTGCTCATTTGAGAGATGCTTGACAGACTCCCCAAAGGTTTCGTTCTTTTTTCCTCTCTCTCTCCTTCTCTCTCTCTCTGTGTACAACAAATGTGTCTTTGTCTCCACAGTGTTACACTACCTTTCACCTTGAATCAATGACTTGGTCTGTTTTTAATGATCTGGCTTGACAAAATCTCCTCCAGAGACTACAGAGGAAGCCAACCAAACACACAACAAAGCCTTGAAGAGTTCCTGTATCCAATTCAGAAACTTTAAAAGAGCTAAGGGCTTGTTTTGGTCTGCGTCCAGATGCTGAAAGGACAGTAAATGAGAGTGACAGCCATTAAATGCTTAAGAAAATTAATGCCGTTTTTAAAAAAAAAGAGAGGTTATACATAGATTGCAGGGATTTTCATATAGGTAATGGGTGTTTCATAGAAAGGACTCACACTAGAGCACATAAACACCAGAAAATATATATACTAAATATTAAATACATTTAAAAGATTTTGACTAAAGCATTTCTATACTGGTCTTTGATGATTTGAAGTGATTCTTTTATCCTCGCTTGTAAATTGCTGATGAATAAATGTAAATAGTAATTAAAACTAATCTTCAGCCCACACCTACCAAACAGCCAGTGAGTATTTAACATTTTAAAGACAATTCGTGCAGTATTTCATTTAAATACAGGCAGATCAAACTGGAGTGATGGATCTAATTGAAATTATTATCATAACAACAACCAATATTATATACATTTTTCTAATTTAACTTTTTTTTTCTTATTTGTTTTCTTTTTTTCTTCTTCTACTTTTTATTCATATTTTTTTTGTTGTTGTTGTTAAGTCAAAATGTCAGATCATTAATTGAATACACCTATAATATTGATAAATGCAGAACATTTAACATCAACAACAACCATATTAATATTAATTATCATCACATTTTTAAAATGAATAAAATCTGTATTTATTATTCTATTGATTGATTGAATAATAATAATAATAATAATAATAATAATCATCATCATTATTATTATTAGTAGTAGTAGTAGTAGAAGTAGTAGTATTAATTTAATTATAATTTTTATCATCATCATTATTATAATAACAAAATAAAAATGAAAATAAATAAATAAATAAATACATACATAATATTATTATAATTAGTTAATTATTAAATAAACAAACTTAAAGTCTTTTTGGCGGAAACTTGGAAATTTCTCTCACTAAAATGCTTTTTTATACATCTTACAAGTGATTCCCTTTACCATTCTCTCTTTGCAAATCAATTACTAATCGCACTAACCATATTGTGTTTTCAGACATTGTTACAATGAAAAAAACAAAAACAAAAAACATCCAACTGGCAAGTAACACCAATGCTGATTTTGCAGTTGGCTACTGATGGGTGAGAATATAATGCCAAGCGAAACAGCAAACTTGCCAGTTTAATTCAGCTTATCCCATTAGAATTTCACTTTGGAAACGTCCACTTTAAACCGTGTTTCCTGACGCTGAATTACCTACTTTAATGCAATCCTCCTTTACATTCACCAAGACAAGCTTACGTTCTGTCACACAAAAACCTACAGTAGCTTTTCAATCGCAAACCCACACCCAACAAGCCTTCAGACAGACGAAAGTAAAGCAGGCATTGCGAGTCGATCATTGTGACAGCAGAAGAGACGTCTCTCTCTGTGGGGCAGCTGTAAAGGACATCTCCACTTCAGAGTGAATCAGAGGAGGTGATTTAAATTCACTGACGGGACTTTAAATACCAGCCAGGGATCATAGCTGTGCCCTTTGGCAAAGTAATTATTCACTCGACTAAAAGAAGTCTAGGTGTGTGTGTGTGTGTGTGTGTGTGTCTGTGGAACGAGACATACTGTGAATTATGTATCTGAGCGAAGGGTTTCCTCTGAGTATGTGCTTGTGTATAGGCATAGGTGAGTCTGTATATAGTGCTCTATAATAAATGAATGCTTGTAGGTAAGTAAAGCAGTACTGTGTGTGTGTGTATGTGCGTGCGTGTGTGTGTGTGTGTGTGTGTGTGTGTGTGTGTGTGTGTGTGTGCGTGTGTGTGCGCGTGTGCGTGTGTGCGTGTGTGTGCGTGTGTTTGTGTGTAGCCCCTGCAGTAAAGTGTAAGTTGTACTATAGGCTTCATTAGACTGAAAAATGACAGAAAGGCAAGAGCTGCTCTAATGGTCAAAAGTTTGAGGTTTCATAAAATACATTTAAATACTTTTTGAAAGAAGTTGGTAAACACAGTAAAAAACTGTAAAAGTGTAAGGCTGTAAACTCATATTGCAATTCAGAATAACTGCTTTCTATTTTAATATAATTTAATGTTTTTTTAGAACCATTCAAGAAAGAAATTCAAGAAAGAAAGAAAGAAAGAAAGGGATGAATGGATGGAAGAAAGAAAGAAAGAAAGAAAGAAAGAAAGAAAGAAAGAAAGAAAGGACAGGAAATGAAGAAAGGAGAAAAGGAAAGCAAGAAACATGGTCAAGTCAGGAGAGATGAGACATTTGTTCGATTCAAGAAGATTCTTTCTGAGAAAGCAGAAGAAAGCAGAGCAAGTCAGAAGTCAGCCAACATCTGCCTCCTCATTCCTCTATATATACTGGAGATGATATTTCATCATCAATCAGCATCTCTCATCTGGCCAGCTCAGTGTCTCTCTGAATAAACATCTGAAGGAGGACTACACTCTCGCAATGACCCTTATTTCTTTCTATCTGTCTTCTGCATTCCTTTTGTGTTGTTTTCTCCACATTCTCCTCAGGACACCCCATTTTTATTTGCCTCTGTTTTGGTCTCTCTCTCTGTCTCTCTCTCTCATGAAATAAAGCGGCATCGTTTTGGTAATAGTCAGAAACAGTGACAGCCCCACTGCCCGATGGGAAGTGACATTTATTGGGAAGCCGTCCTTCAGAGAGACACATGTGACAGATCCTCAGGCCACTTCCTCCACTCTTGCCTCTCTCTCCTTCTCTACTATATGTGTGTGTACTGAAGTATAGGACTGATTTCAACACACTGATAGATACACACTGACTGTGTATGTACAGAGATGTCATAAATTACATACAACTTAAAAGTAAAAAGATCTTAACAGGAAGTTGGAAACACCTTGGCAGGGATTTGCTGATTATAAACATCCAGATGATGCCCATGCTGTTGAAAATGACAATTTTATGTAAGCATGTGCCCTGCGTATTCCTTTATAATAAACAAACATACAGCAAAAATGTCAATGTTGAGAAAACAACAGTAAACAGATATCTGAGACTTTAGGACCTATAATAAACCTGCCACAAGTGTTTTTGTCTAGATTCAGACTGGCGCTTTTGCAAACATTTGTGCGCCCATGGGCATGCTGGTCTGAAAAGGAAGTGTGTTAAGTCATATCGTTGGCATGTTACTATTTTGAAGAAACTGAATTCGACCATGCCATTGTCCAAGTAAAAGCTGCTCTAAAGTGAATGGTGCATTTATATGTATTTAAAAAGCATGTTATTGATAGGCGGGTCCAAAATGCTAAACATGTTGCTTATTACACACAGGGATGTGCAGCAGCACAGAAATACCTTTAAATATGAAAAAATAACGGATTCAAATGTCTATTATATA
>CAIGQV010016547.1:5164438-5186910 GCA_903798115.1 Danio jaintianensis
GTGTGTGTGTGTGTGTGTGTGTGTGTGTGTGTGTGTGTGTGTGTGTGAATAAGTAACCTTGTGTTCTCTTCAGCACCGAGTCCCTCTGCTCCATCCCTCTACCCCCAGCAATTAATCATCTGATAGTGAGCTTACTCAAGTGTGCCTCTGCCCCCTATTCTAATTAACCAGAGAGAGAGAGGATGGACAGATTGTCAGGGAAAGACGGAAGGAGAGATGCAGGCTGGGAGACACAACTGAAGGAGGAGATGACAGGAGAAGCGGCGGGTGGGAAGATTTAGAGGGGCTGCCACCCTCCGATGGTCTCGCAGGAACAACACACTGCACCGCCACCGACGGCACACTATCAAGCATACTAAACAGACAGAGAGTGTGTGTTTGTGTGGATGTGTACCGTCTCCAGTACACTAATGCTAATGGCGCCTAGGGGAGCGGACGCTTGAGTTAAGAGTCAATGATAAATAAAGACATCGGAGATGATGACGAGGTAAAATCTTTTTTAAAACGGGGCAAGTGCTCTGAAAAGCAATTCACAGGGGCTTCATTTGGCGTTTAGAGAATTGTCCAAAAAAAAGCATTCAAATGCAAATGACTAAAAATGTCAAACTGGGAATCAATTGATGAAATATTTTGCTTACACACTGTAAAAATGCTGGGTTCCACACAATTCTTTCATGTTGTCCAACACAAATCGATAATGTTAACTTAATTGTTTTTACAAATTTAAGTGGAGTAAACATAAAATAATTACGTTATGCCAAAAAAAAAAAACTCAAGAAGTGTGTTGACTCAGCTCATTTTAAATGAGTAGCTTGAACAGGCAGCAAAAATATATTTTCTTTGAGTGCAGCTTAGGTTTGTGGTTGTACGTTTCTTATTATTTTCATACAGAGTCGGGATGAAACTACTTTTCATTCATTCATTCATTCATTTTCTTTTCGGCTTAGTCCCTTTATTAATCTGGGGTCGCCACAGCGGAATGAACCGCCAACTAATCCAGCATATGTTTTACGCAGCAGATGCCCATCCAGCTGCAACCCATCACTGGGAAACATAAATACACACTCATTCACACACATCCACTACAGACAATTTAGCTTACCCAATTCACCTATAGCGCATTTGAACTGTGAGGGAAACCGGATCACCCAGAGGAAACCCACGCCAACACGGGGAGAACATGCAAACTCCACACAGAAAAAAAAAAACAACCTTGACTGCACTTAGCTCGTATATTGTGTTTTACCTACTCAAGACTAGTCCGATTTCACTTATGTATGCTTTGTTTCCTCTTGTACTGATTGCTTCTTTTGTGAACCTCAATTGTAAGTCGCTTTGGATAAAAGCGTCAGCTAAATGACTAAATGTAAATGTAGAAACGCCAACTGACCTAGCCGAGGCTCGAACCAGCGACTGTCTTGCTGTAAGGCGATCGTGCTACCCACTGCCCCACTGTGCAGCCCAGTACTTTTCATAAAAAGCTATTTTTAAAAGATAATGTTTTAGACAGAAATATATTCTTGCTGTGGATACTAACTCATAAGTGTGGTCTATCAATATCAGCTGGTATTTTGAACAAATGCAGAACAACTTCAAAATAATTTCATTTTCAACATAAATTGCACATTGTTACTTTTGACCCCGTGTTACACCTATCTCAAAGATGTAACATTAAGGGAGACGACATGGCGAAATAAAGTCAAACATAATATGTATTCTAACACAATTGAAAACAACAATCAAAACATCAGTATCAGTATGTTCAATCAGTATGAAAGGCAAGTGAATGGATGCGGTGAGTGTTGTCAGTGCTAGTGCGTGGATGCAAAACAAAACATAAAGCACAAATTGGAGCGCAGCTCTGCGGCCGACTGCCCAAACAATGAAGAAACAGCAGCCCCGACGAACTCTCGCACTGTGTTTAATTAAGAGCGATCACGATTATCAGGTCACGCCCCAACCTACAACAGACAAAAAAGAAATACAAAAACACAAACCAAAACAACGCAGTCCTAACACCCCGTCAGTATTGACAAAAGTAACATGTGTGGGTCAAAAGTAACACAAACAATATGTGCTAGATTTTCTGGCTTAATCTTGTTTATTTTAAATATTTCTGACTCTGACTTTGTTAATCATATTTTGTCCTTTATCTTTGCAATGCATATTAAATTGCATTTTTATTTTACATTTCAGTTCCATCAAATGCTTCAAAAGTAACTCAACAATTCAACATTTAATTATTATTATTATTACTCTCAATATGCATTTATTTTGTAAAACATCTGAATTGAACCACTGCAAACTCATATGTGGAAGTGAAAAATCTGGTATTAGCAGTGGAACATAAATAACAGTGTTACTTTCGTCCCCACAGAAACTCTTGCCATTTAAACCTGTTTTACTTTTAAACTGAAAAACTTAAGGACGTGTTATTGCACTAAATAACCCGTAGGTTCATCATTACTGTGACACATGAAAAGACAAACATAACTTATAATAAGGAAAAAACGAACCGCTGCAATAATTCACTTTCTTCACTTAAAAACTGATATTCGGACCTATCCTTGGGGCACAGTGATGAAATCACATGATATTTGGCAGCTCCGTCAAGGGTTGCATGCTGAATGTGCTGTTATAGCCTGAAAAGCAAATGTTGTCAGAGCTCCAAGAAGAATCGCTTTGTTACTTTTATCCCACGTTGCTATCGGCATTTGAAGTGGATCAAACAGTTTTTCACAAATGGCAAGAATACAAAAAAGACATTTAAAATTCTTGAAAAAGACAGGAATGGGTGTTCAATAGTTTAAGGACAACTTTGATGAAATCCACTTCAAATGTTGACTACTGCATAATGTTTACATTTTTCAATATTTTGTTTAAAAAGTCTCTACTTATTTGATGAAAATACAATAAAAACTTATATTAGTAATATTGTGAACTATTTTTTCCCCATATAAACTAGTTTTGTGCTAATTTATATATTCAAATATTTAATTTAATCATGATTTATAGCATAATTACTCCAGTCTTCAATCACAAGATCTTTCAGAAAATCGTTCAAATACGTTGATTTGGTATTCCTGAAAAATTATTGATTATCATCAATGATAAAAACAGTTGCGCTGCTTAAAAATTGGTGGAAACCAAAAATAAATAATAAAAAACTTTACTTGATCACATGCTGTCATTTCAAGCTATTCTTCATTTGATCAAAAACCTGCACAAGTAAAATGTATGGTTTACACAAAAACATGAAGAATTTCAACATTGATAATCATAATATGAATCATAAATAATGACTGATCACCAAAAACAAATCGAGCAGTGAATCATTTCAGAATGATATGCACATGCATGCACGCACACGCAAGTTCAAACTGATTTGAAATGTACATAATTATTAAAATGCTTTGTTCATTTTAACATTTTCAAAATAAAGAAATTTATTTCAAGATTTAAAGTGAGGAATTCACATTAGTTTTAAAGCCAATTCTATGTATTTTTGGCTTGGACTCACTGTCTTGCCGGAAAACAGCTCTTTTCCCAAGTGTCAGGTGTCTAGACTCCATCAGGTTTTCCTCTAGGATTGGCTTTCTGCATTTATTTCACCTTCTACCCTCACAAGACTCTATTTACAGCTCTGCCACAGTATTTTCAATCTGTAATTATGGATTTAACTGCGCTCCTAGTGAAAATATATTCCAAATCTAAATATTTTCTACAGCACATTTACAATTGTCTTCTTTGAACCAAAGCTTCATTTTCAATATTATCAATACTTGGACCGTCCGGAGTTGGTCTGTTGACTATAAATTACATCACATCAACTAGCAGTCACTAGAGCAAGAGTGTCCAATGCTCCTCCTGGAGGACAAAAGTCCTGAGTCTACAGTTGCCTGACAGGCACCAGAAAAAAAAAAATAATAAAAATAAAATAAATAAATACTTGAACACAATAAAATGATTATCTGTGCAAGTCTAAGGAATATTTACATCAACAAGTACCAATACATTTTATTCCTTACTCGAATAGAAAAAAAATAAATTAGATAAATAAACTGCAGACATACAAACCATGAATAAAGCATTATAACATGTATGTACTGTAGATTATGAACACTATGAACATGTTAAAACATTTCCAAACAGAAATACTCAATTAAGATGATATAACATTATTGCAGCCTTCTGTCTTGCCTGCATTGCTCACTTTAGTTGTATTCTCCTAATCTGACTCATTTGCTAAATCTGCATTTTTTAGATATTTTGCATAGAGACAATAATGTTATCAAAACAACCATCCTTCACAGATCAATGGAAATGACAAATAGTGATGTAATATGCATGCCCGGCCGATAGGTGGCGATAAAGAAACACAATGTGCCTGTGCACATACAGTCCTGTTTTGATTGTAAAGTACTTTCGAATGGCTATAGACTGAACCAGGGACAGTTCTGAAGTGGTGAAAACTAAAATAATAATAAATACTGCTAAAAAAAAAACTGGAATAAATTGTTTTAATTATGACATTAGTCATAATTAGGAAATACATAGGTAAAAGGACGTTGAAATTATTAAAAATGGTTATAAGTTTGACTTTTAATAATTCTTACTTAGCATGTCATAATTTTAACTTACTGTCATATTGTTGTATTTAAAGTCATATTTTTGACTTGTCATAATCATATTGTTTTCATAGTTTTGACATAATCATATTGTTTTCATAGTTTTGACTTTTGTCATTATTTTTGCTTTCAAAGTCATAACTTTCACCTTTTATCACATAAATATGATTTTAAAAGACAAAATCATGACCTTTAAAGTAATATTTTAGATTCTTTGTAATAATTGAGCTGTGGCTTTATATTATCCTTTTATGCATGCTTTTTGTTTAACTTTTTGAGTTCCATATCAATGTCATGTGAAATGAGAAACCAAAATGCATAACATATTTTGTATTTTTTTTTATTTGAAATTCTTCTACCTTAAGTGGGTGCGAATAAAAAGAGTGCCTTTTAAAACACCAAGTCCAACATTTTACCATACCGTACCAATGTTAGAAAGCACACAGCTGCAGCCAGAACACAGTAAAGCTTCGCTACAGACTGTTAATAATGCATACAACACAACACCTCGACCTTCACCTGTTAGCATCCTGTCTGCCGAGCGTCGCAGCAGAAATGAAAAGGAGATGTAGAAAGGAGTGATGGCCGTCAGGGTACAAAACTGCCACCTCGGCACCCACTCCCCCCGATAAACCTCCATCTTCTGTCTCTCCGCCGTTTACGAGACCACTGGTAATTTATGGCTTTATTTACGAGGGGGGTCGGCGGACAGATTTAATATTTTAATTCTGTTTTATTGCCCGAGCGCGGAGGGAAGAACCCAACGAGGTTTATCACGGAGGCGACATGCTGATGGACAGGCCAGGGTGAGACTGCCAAGAGCCGGGATGAGGGATAAGAAAGAGGAACGTACGTGACCAGAATCGTCCATTCAACCTCCAGACGACCTGCCAAAATATTCAACGCTTCATACCTTTTTCTCCTGCCTCTCTGTCACGTCCTATAACTCTTGCCACGGCTTACTGGGACGAGAAGGTTTTGGCCCTGAGGCGGGCAGACATCCCAGCTCTTGCTCCGGGGAGATTCATGGTTCGCACAAATCGACTCGCGAACAAGCAGAGAGTTGATTCACAGCTTAAAACCATCGACTCAGGGCTAATATCAGGATCGATTCGCCGCTCCCTACTGTCCACACTTGAATCAACTTACAGCAAGTTGATTCATGGGGTTTAGCCAGTTGATTCAGAGTGATTTTGCGAAAAGAAACTGTGAGCTTGTTCAAAATGTTTCGTAGACGGAGATTTAGTATGAATAAAAGGCCATTCGCACATCAAGCTGTGGCGGAACACTGAAGATTTAGTAGCACCGGGGCAGATCGAATAGAGGAATTTAAAAGAGCTGACAGACTAAGTTACTGTCTTCTGTCACTGTCTCGGTGCATAAAGACACTTCATTTTTGAATAAAACATAGAAAGTTAAAAATAAATGCTGTTTGGATATGAATCACATTCTCATCTTTCAGTTCCTCCTCTGATGCTTTCTTTTTCATATAAGGAAAGATGGAATGTTAAACAACTCTAAATATATAGCTTGTTTGGACTAAAGCAACAACTTTAAAGATTCTATGAAATTTGTATTTGGCTTGGTGCAAGAATGAGTTCATATTTTGGTCCACTTGAATATTGTACTTTATTTATTTTTTTTCTTGCCCTTTTTCAGCTCAGTTTAAACTAGCATATAGATGAGTCTTGAAATGTACATACTTCTTTATTTTAGGAGGAAATTTATAATTTTAATCATCAAAGGTGCACTGGATTTAGAGCATTAGTCAATAAGAGGTTTGATTGACTACATTTTCATTGGTTGGTAAGTGACAAAGGAAACTACAATATACACCATAAGAGGATAAAGACACATGGACAGAGACAGGTTAATTTTAACATTGATAAGAAAAGTAAAGATATAATATCATGATATATTTATATTTAAATGACACATTATGTGTTTCTTTTAAAACATCTACTAAAAAGACTTCTGTAAATCATGAAAAATTATCAATTAGAAAAAATACCAAAACAACCGCTGTGTTCAAGATAGATCATAAGAAATGTTACGTGAGCATGAAATCACTATATTAGGATGATTTCTGAAGGATCAAGTGAAACTCAAGATGATAGTAATGATGCTGACAAATCAGCCTTGCATCTCATCATAAAAAATATGCATAAATATTAAAGGTGCTGTATGTACGTTTTTGACTCTTTTAAGGCATAAAAACACCATAATATGTTTGCAGATATTTAAGAAACATGCCAAGTGAATATTCTTGTTTATCTGAAAAACAATGCTGAAGTCAGTTATTCTGCTTTGAAAAGTGTGATTTTCGTGCCGGAACGCTGTCTTTGTTTTGGTCATTTTAACCTGCCCAATGCCAGTTTAGCCAATTATATTTCAGCACCCTGGGTTGCCTTGGTGGAAAACCACGTATTTCATTCATTCATTCATTTCAATCTGGATTTAGAGCATTTCATAGCACAGAAACAGCACTCTTAAGAGTTACCAATGACCTCCTTCTGTCGTCCAATCGTGGTTGCATTTCTCTCTTAGTGTTATTGGACCTCAGTGCTGCATTTGATACAATCGATCATAATATTCTCCTTGATAGGCTTAAAAATTATGTTGGTATTACAGGAAGTGCATTGGCCTGGTTCAGGTCTTATCTATCTGAACGTTATCAATTTGTATCAGTTAATGAAGAAGCATCATACAGATCAAAAGTACACTGTGGGGTACCACAAGGCTCAGTTCTTGGTCCCTTACTTTTCACACGATATATGCTACCGCTAGGCGATATCATTAAAAAGCATGGAGTTAGCTTCCACTGTTATGCTGATGATACACAACTTTATATCTCCTCTCAACCTGATCATTTGTATGAATTTACGAAATTAACAGATTGTATAGCTGATATACAAAATAGGATGACTAATAAGTTTTTATTACTAAATTCAGATAAAACAGAGGTCTTGCTTATTGGACCCAAAAACCTCACACGCAAAAACCTAGAACACTGTCTAACCCTTGATGGATTCTTAGTTCAGTCATCATCTTCAGTCAAAAATTTGGGGGTGATTTTTGATAGCAACCTGTCATTTGAAGGCCAGATTTCAAGCATCTGTAAAACTGCATTTTTTCATCTTAAAAATGTTGCCAAACTTCGACATATGCTATCAGTGTCTGATGGAGAAAAGCTTATTCATGCTTTCATGACCTCTCGGTTAGACTATTGTAATGCGTTACTAGGTGGTTGCCCTATTGGTCTAATTAACAAACTTCAGCTAGTTCAAAATGCAGCTGCTAGAGTGCTTTCTAGAACAAAGAAATATGATCATATTACTCCAGTTCTTTCATCATTGCATTGGCTCCCTATTAAATATCGTACAAATCTTTACATTTTATTGACTACCTTCAAAGCCCTGAATGGCTTAGCTCCCCAGTATTTGAGGGAGCTCCTGGTATATTATAGCCCCTCACGTCCACTACGCTCAATTAAATTCTGGACAATTGATTATTCCCAGAATATCAAAATCAACTGTAGGCGGTAGATCTTTCTCATATCTGGCACCTAAACTCTGGAACAGCCTTCCTAGCACAGTTCGGGAAGCAGACACACTCTGTCAGTTTAAAACTAGATTAAAGACACATCTCTTTGCATTAGCATATACATAAAACACAAATGCCTTTGATATACAAATCCTTTAAAGGATTGTTAGTCTGCTTTATTTAGGGCAACCGGAGCCGGGAACACTTCCCAAAAGATATTATAATTTGAACGGCATCTGCGCTTATGTTAGTCTTTTTTTATTATTCCCGAGGTTTCCATAATCCTGGACCAGGCCGTATTCTGAGCAGCTGCTGTGATGGTCACGGAGGAGTGGAGAGCATGAGACTGATTCCTGTAAAGTCCCCAGTGACAGACGAGTCTTCGCATTGATCCTGAAGGGCCAGCCTGTACACCAGCCGGTGACCTCTTCCACCTGTAGCTTCTCCACGATGGACGTCAAAAGTTCTCCAGCCTCCGACGCCTAGACTGCAGCTCTGCACAAGACGTTTGGCCATAGGAGAAATGGTCGTGCCCAACTGAGCCTGGTTTCTCTCAAGGTTTTTTTTCCTTCACTTTCGCCAATTGGTGAAGTTTGCTCCTCGCCGCTGTCGCAACTGGCTTGCATGGTTCGGGACCTGTGGAGCAGCGCATCGATGGATTTGCTCTTCAGTGTTTGGACTCTCAGCAGTGAAAATTAAACCACACTGAACTGAACTAAACTGAACTTAAACTCTGAAAACTGGACTGACACTGTTTCAATTTACTATAATCTTCTATGTTAAGCTGCTTTGACACAATCTACATTGTTAAAGTGCTATAGAAATAAAGATGAATTGAATTGAATTGAATTGAATTGAATTGAATTGAATTGAATTGAATTGAATTCAGAAAGGCTCTGAAAGCATGCACCCGTGACCGAAATGCGACCTCCGGTGGACAGTAGCAGACTCTGAAATGAGACGCAAATTCAGTTCCACATGAAATTATTAATTAGCAAATGATATAAATATTACGAACGTAAACATTGGGTGAGCAGGTTACATTGCATATCACTGCAAATCTCGTCACGAAGCTTGTTGTTAGGACACCCTAACAACAAGCTTTGTGACGAGATTTGCAGTGATAAGCAACTTGGCTGTTTGCACCAGATGAAACACGACAGAAATTTAAATACAGCCATTCAGAAGCACAGAACATGCACTCACTCACGAAATGGTAAGGTTTATAATCGAATTAATACATATTAAACCTCTTTAACATTATTAAATGTACATGCTTAATCACTGATATGTGTTTAGTTCTAAAGTTCAATTTTTAAACGGTTTATTTTTTTTTCAAGATCTGAGGTGAA
This sequence comes from Danio jaintianensis, assembly GCA_903798115.1. Lineage (NCBI taxonomy): Eukaryota > Metazoa > Chordata > Actinopteri > Cypriniformes > Danionidae > Danio > Danio jaintianensis. The sequence continues at coordinate 5,173,962 of CAIGQV010016547.1, forward strand.
CTATCTGCTGCTGCTTTCAGTATTATGGCAATAAATGTCATGTAAAATGGCATTCAAACTCACATTGTTAGCATTTAACACTGAATAAAGCACATGAGGTTTACCTGAGGTGATCTTTGTCATAGTTTTCTGTTGTTCATCTGTGAGAAATAGAAGCCGTTTCTAATATATCAATTTGAGGTGTTGGTTAGGGCAAAAACTCTTTTTAATATGGAAAATATTCCTTCTATCAGGTGCCGCTACTTTTAGTTACAATACGGTTTAAATCACTCGCTCCTGTCCTCAACCTCCGCTTGCATTTGTTTTGATCCAGGAATGCAATTCCTAGTTCAACCACTGGGTGTCAAACTTACATACTGCACCTTTAAATATATCAAATAAATAATAAAATGTTTTTAAAAAATTATTATTAAATTGCAATAGCGTGTCTCAATATTACTTTCAATTACCTCACAATTTTGGGGTTATGTCTGGGTTATTAAAACATGCCTATATATGTGTATACTTACAGCACTACACCTTCACAGCCCATCGCTCGCACCATTCCTCAAAACAGCAAAACTCAACAAAAATCAAAAGGAAAAGATAGAAGTGCCAATAAGAGAAATTAAATAATTTCTCACCAAGCAGAAGTTCCCGCACTCAAGTATCAGACATCATGGGACGTTTGATTGCATTCTTAATGGAAATCAATAAAAGGTTTTCAGCATTCTGCAAGTGACTTTTCTTCCAATCTACAAAATGTCATTACTTTTTGAGGCCTATACAATTTCAGCAAGGTCCCCCCCAAAAAAAAGCAAAAGAAAGAAAAAAAATGCAAGCAGCAACTAAAAATGTGGAGGTCCAGAGATGCTCTCTCTCTCTCTCTCTCTCTCTCTCTAACACACACACACACACACACACATTGGTATTGAGGGTTAATGAGAACTTTAGGCATAATGTATTTTATACAGTTAAAATCCCTTATTATGGCCCTACATTTTTAGGGGGTAGATACCTTAAAGTTCTTTAAACGTACCTTAAACGTCAAAAGACCCTATTAAGTATGATTTTTAAATGTTTTGTATTATACGGACATAAGTCATGTCCTCATAAACTACCTCAATATTGTAGGTCATACCCATGTCAATATACAAATTTCTGTCCTTGTAAACCACCAAAACCAGTACACACACAATCATTTAGTCCTTAATAGCAGCCACACACACACAAACACATTTTTTTCCACCCAGTCATTCAGGAGGGAATAAAGTTGGACAGAAAAGCACAAGTAAAACAAACCAGTGTGGATTAAGGTAGTGTGAGTGAGGTCGTGTGAGCCATGTAAATGGACAGAAATAAGATCAGACGCTCCTGAGGGAGTGTGCACTCCTCTCTTCCCTCTTTCCACAGGAGGTACATGGTGGTTTATTGATTATTTTGCGGTCCCATCAGGGGGTTTTGTTCAATCGATGGGCTTCTAACAGCCACCCCTCCCCTGCAGCCCCAGGGGTTTATGGGAATGTTAAGAATGGCAGTTGTGTTAGAGATCTGGGTGCCCCACAGATCCGATAACACGCACACACGCAGACCAAACAATCCAGCCGAAAAAACAGCCTCACCTCCCGGAGAGAGTCACGGACTGCTTATTATCGCTGTGAGAGCTGGACACACTGCACAGAAATGTTCTGCACTGGCTTTTTGGGGGTCTGATCGCAAGCAGAATCTCGCCCAAAAACAATGCCTGCATGTAGCACAATGCTCTGCAGAATATACAATGGTGTGTCTGCCAATACATTTTTTTCAGCAAAAACCTGGTCCCAGGAGTATGTCTTTCTATAGAGATGCAAAAATAAGGCATACACCCAGCCAACAAGCTACAAACTTTAATTTGATAAACTATATTTGAAAATCGGACAAAAAAAATAGGTAAAACCTGGTATTTAACTGATGTAATGAGAAAATGACTACTGTATGATCCTGTTCTAGTCAATGTTGATTTATATTACCATATGTAGTACAGTAGAGCTGTGAATACAGTGAATCACATTCTTCAGAAATAACATTTGTATTGAACTGAATCATCAGTAAACTAACTAGAACAAAACCAGCATTCTGTGGAACTGAACGGCTGGAAGGGCATCTGCTGCATAAAACATATGCTGGAATAATTGGTGGTTCATTCCACCCCACACCCCTTGATAAATAAAGGACTAAATCAAAGGAAAATGAATGAATGAATGAATGAATGAATGAATAAAGTTAAAAAGGATAGTTTAAAAGCTTAAATTTTGTCATTGTTTACTCACACCTCACTAGTTCAAAACCTGTTTGAGTTTCTTTCTTCTTTGGAACATAAAAGATGATATTCTGAAAGAAATGCTGGTTGCTTGACTCATTGACTTCCATAGTATTTTTTTCCTATGGAAGTCGATGGATCCCAGTAACCAGAATTCTTCAAAATATCTACTTTAGTGTTCACCAGAAGAATGAAACTATACAAGTTTAAAACCACATGAGGAAGAGTGAATGATGAGGCAGCTTTCATTTTTGGGTGAACCATCCCTTTAATATTTCAACATAACCATTAAATATTTGAAACTGATGTTGCTCAGTTTGTCATTAGACTGACAAAACCTTTTGAAAGATAAATATTGAGGTAGCACGGTCAAAAGAGACAAACAATCAAATTAAAGAAACCAAAACTTTACAGTTCATAGGTGCCATGAATTCCAGAGCAATGCATTGGTTTGTAATGGTGAAATTGTATTAAGAGATAAGTCACTAAAAATGTCAAACTAAACCAAGGCTAATAAACTAAGGCAACCTCAGATAATAACAACAAAATTTAAAAAGCAATAGAATTTTAAGTTAATGCACACATAATATACTGTACTCATGAATGACTTGTGAAGAACTGAACAATTTGCAAATTATTAGTGTGTCAGCAACTAATCCGATTTTGTGGGTACAATTTATTCATTTGTTCCCTCATATTAAGTAAATCGTGTGCACGATTTATTAATTGGTTCCCTTGATTTACTAGACTGTGAAAAACTATTTTCTAATTTGTTCCCTTGTTTTAAGTAAATTGGTCACTAGATAATAATAATCTCTGCCTATGGTGCTGGTACTTTATTCATCTTCAGTATCGTATCCACCTTCTTTGTGCACAGGCTGTATTAATTTTTGACTGTTGTAAACGTTGAAACCACAGAAATCATTCAGCATATGGAACTATAATGCAGTTAAGACGTCAATGGAATTACTTTAGCTGAAAATAACTGCACACCTTATGTTTATCAGCCAATCAGAGCAATTCAAGCATTCAACAGCCATCTATAGTTAAAGCAAATGCAAGCGCATCCATAGTATAAAGTGTAACATTAACATTTGCGTGATCCTAGTCTTAAGCAGAATATGAAACCAAACATTTAGCTGTTTTGCATTTTCAACAAATTCCACTTGCCTTTCATTTAATAGTGTAATATTAGCTAAGATTGTTTTTGTTTACTCATTTAAATTCATTAAATAATAACAACATTACAACCTACAAAAACAACAAAAATGTGTGCCCCCAACACACATGCACATAGGTACTTTATATGCAAGTTTCAGCAATTTTCAGATCACAAGGAAATGAGAGGTTAAGATGAATGTCATCAACATAGCAGATAGGAAAAGATATGTTTCTAAATGACAGACCTTAGAGATGACGTAAAGATTGGGAAAAAAAAAAAGTGGTCTGAGAACTGAGCCCTGAGGCACCCCGCTAGCTAGATGTTGAAACTCACACACTTCATGTCCCCAGGATATCCTGAAGGACTTATGTGACAGGTAAGATTCAAACCACTGGAGTATAGTCCATAAGATGCCCATTGTCATGAGGGTTGACAGGTTTAACAGTGTCAAAAGTAGATCCGGCAAGATGAGTATTAAAGATCCAAAAGATGCTCTTGTTATAATTATTATTACTGTTACATTATATGTATTATATTTTAGAATTGTTAGTCAAACTGGAAATACAATACTAGAAACATATAACTTCTCTGAAATGAACTCTTAAAGACAAATGAGAGTGGGACAACAAAGAGGGAGGAAACGAGATGAGGAAGAAGCAGTGGAGGCTGTGAATCTTCTCCTGGTGTTCCAGGAACAGATAAACAGGAAAAAGGGTAGGCAGAGACAGAAAAGATGTGCTCTCTTCCCCTGGGCCGCCTGAATAATTAACCAACGATTAATTAAACCTGTTTACGAAGAGAGGACAGCGACAACAAGACCGAGTAAGAGAGGAAATGAGAAAGAGACCCAAACTTATCACAAATGGAGGAATCAGAAACCGCAAGGGACACACTTGTTTAAGTTGACCTTTACTCCTCCTGTCGACTTCACAGGAACGCGTGTGTGATTCAGAGCCCTGAACTCTCTGATTAAGAACAACTGTCTCTTTAAAAGTTAAACAGAACATTATATCTTTAGACAAGAGACAGAATTCAATAAGGGGGGAAAAGTAGCAAAAAGACACCCGTGCGAATGCTTTATATCTGATGAGTCAGCGAAGCATACTTTTGGATTAGGTTTTATCTCTAAATGTTGCCTGCCTCCTGGAAACATGCACATACTGAAGCCTGCAGGGGCCACTGAGAAATGTAAACACGTAGCTTACATTGAAACAATATGTCAAAGAACTGAGTAAAAGGGTGGTAAACAAGGGACAAGCTTAACCAAATTAAAGAGCTTTCGTAATAAAGATTTCACTCATACACAGGAATGCTTAATTTCTCAAATGTTTCTAATTCTTTTGTTGCATGACTTTGAGAAAAAAAAAATGTTTGCTTTTATCATCCTTAATCCAAATGTAATGACTTTCTCCTTCTCGAAAAGGACTTTTCTTTTTTTCTCGACATTGCCAAGGCAGCCAGCATGGAGGAAAAATAATATTAGCTAATAATATCATAACCTTAGTGTTGAACATGAATACCCTTTTTTAGAAAAAATTTAATCTGGGTTTAAAAACAAGACCCACCCTCTATTATGATTTCCCACTGAATATTGCTTCATGTCACATTAGAGTCGTTAACGGATTTGTGAATGCCATTTTAAGTTGTTTTCAAGGGAATACTATTCCTTGTAATAAATGCTTTCAATCTCAACAATAACAAAGCAAAAAAAATAAATCATAAAAGTGACATGCTGTATTTCTGAAACCATTTGTTAGGTTTTGAGAAAAACAGGAGAACCTTTATTTGTGGTAGATAATAGATAATGTCAAGCATGGTGACAGTTTCATTATGTGGATAATTTACAAACATCTATTTGTCTTCGTACAGGCTTGGAACAATATGAGGGTAAATAAATGATGACCAAATTTTTGTTTGAGGGTGAACTAATCCTACAAAAAAAAAAAAAAAAGTGGCTAATGTATAAAGAACATTGGAAATATGTGTCCAGAGCTACATTTTAGAGAACCGACAAATATGTACTCTGTACTGTCTTCTTGCAGTTTTTGTTTTCACAAATCCACTAGAGGGCGCCGTGTACATTTTTGACAATGTCAAATACGTTACTGGGGCACGTTTTCTCACGTTTTACCAACTCTCATAAATCCACCAGGGGCTGATGTGGACATTTCTGGATACGTCCTCCTCACATGCGTTCTTGAGAAAAGCTGGTCGGCTTGTTGATGTACAAAATATATAAGCTTGATATCGACTGACACACACACACTAATAGTGTTTTCAAAAGCAAACTACAATAGAAAAGCAATCATGGGCCGCATGCTTCTACTGCAATCTCATAGTGCTTTTATAGGTTTCATTTTTCCTGGTTTCTAGAACTGTCCTTCGCCGGACTCAAACCCCAGTCCGCTCCGCTTCGAGAAAATGCAGACATATGTACCAGCGAGCACATATTTGTTGGTTCTCAAAAAATTTAACCCTGGGGCTCATTTTCCCAATGAGCCTGTGTCAATTATAAAACTCAAAAATTGCTGAAAAGCTTCAACCCAAATTCAAGTCAAAACTGGACAAACTGGAATGTTGGGTAAAAATTGTATTCATTCATTAATTTTACTTCGGCTTACTCCCTTAGTTATCAGGTTTTGCCACAGCAGAATGAACTGCCAATTATTCCAGCATATGTTTTACGCAGCGGATGCCCTTCCAGCCGCAACCCAATACTGGGAAACACCCAGACACTCTCGCATTTACACACACTCTCATACATTACGGCCAATTTTGTTTTCCAATTCACCTATACCCAGAGGAAACCCACGTGAACATGGGGAGAACATGCAAACTCCACACAGAAATGCCAACTGGACTCAAACCAGTGACTTTCTAGGAACCAGGCGACAGTGCTAACCATTAAGCCACAGTGGTAAAAAATTTAAAATGACATTAATGCCCACAATTGTCTAGTGTGCACAGTCTAACTAAGTCAAACTCTATCAAACAGAAGTTTGAGGTTATTAAGATTTTATGTTTATATATCATAGTTATCGTCCTTGGTGTGTACAGGCATTTACAGTTTAGTCTCTTTAATGTTTCTACAACCAGCCAGTTTTACTCTCTGGTTCAGTGAATACGTTTACATGGAAACCAATAATCCGATTTTAATATGACTAAGACAAAACTCTGATTAAGTGTCCTCAATGTAAACAGCAATTTTTTATTAATTTAATCTGATTAAGGTCATAATCGAACTAAACAGAAAAGGAATTAAGACATGTGGAGTATGCCGATTTTAGTCGCATTATTGAAGTGCAGTACAGACATGTAAACACTGCAATCAAACTATTACTGTCGTGTAGGATTTTCGCCACATTTTGCGACAGGATAGTCTGTACACACACTGCTATTTGACACTATTCTCTGCACCTATCGAGTTAGTAAAGGACCACAGACACCTGCATCGCAAAATGCGTGCGTGCAGTATTAAATTGCATTAAAGCGACACTCTTCCAGCAGTTCCTCGCATCCAATATCTCATTTATCAAGGATAAACTTGCATGAAATGTTCCAGAATGAAAGTGAAAGTGCCGAACTGCAGTTAAAGTCAACTAATTAAAAATGAAACACCCGAAATTACATGAAACTCCGGAGGAAACATGGATAGCGTGGTGACGCAATGACGTTAATCGAATTATGTGCTATAAAATGTAAAACGGGATGATGAAAGGAACATTCAAAAAGCAACTCATGTAAACACCTTAATCATATTATTGTCTTAATCAGATTAAGGCAAATAATTTGATTACTGATGTCTATGTAAATGTAGTCAGTGTCGGTCATTCAGTTAGCATGCATATGATCCTTAACTGCTAATAAAGCGGAAATTAATTTACAACATCGCCAGCAATAGCAGGATATGAATCTGTCGCTTTCTCTAATCTCCCCACAGCAACGCAGATACACAAGTCTAATCCAGCCAATCGTGACATATTAGCAACACACAAACACATCCTCCTGCTCTCTCTTCTCCCATTTCTGCCTGACCTCTTCATCAACAACACTTTTAAGCTAATTGTTTTGTCAGCCGTTCTCCTTGATATCCAACGATCTACCCCTTCCCTCCACACATCCAGTCAATCTCTTACTTCATCCTGAGAAATGTGAGAATTTGCATACGTCGAAGCCGGCCTGTCATCAAAAATACAATTAAGAACGTGACCTCTGACCTCACTGGAATATCAGCTCTGCTTTTCCGGAGTTGCAGATCTCTTGCATCACTGTGGAAAAAGTGCATTATTTCCAGTGACATTTTAAAAGTGACATTTATGATACTCATCTGTTTTGATTTATGCAACCTTTTTGTCTGGTGCAAATGACCGGGTAAAGGAAAAGCCAAACTTGGATGTGTGTGTGTGCTTCAGAAAACACAAATTATGAAGTTTATGATCTGACAGACTGCTGAACAACTGGTGTGATTGTCACAGTTGGCTAAACCTGCTCATTGTCTCTTTCGCAGGCAGTTTCTGTGGGCTGAACGGAAGCCCAGACTCATTCACATAACAGCTGCGATGCCTCCCTTTAAAAACGCAAGCCTCAGCCGTGTGCCTTTACAACTGAGGTCACCAATTAGTGGACGGCGATGCACATCCAGATTGCTTCCATCCAGCCTGTGAAACACTTCTCATAAATTACCATAATTATACACGCAGTGCTTTTTCTCCATATGGAACAGTGAAGCCATCCACTCTGCAAATGTGACACTGGATTAAATGCACGACTAGTCAAAAGTTGAAGAATGTCTTGGTGTTTTTAAAAGATGCATATTTTGCTCGCCAGGCCTGCATTTACAGTATTTGTTAAAACTACAGTTAAAATAGTGACATGTTATTACAATGTAGGTTAACATTTGAATTATTCCTGAGATTTATAGCAGAATATATCATCATCATCATCATTTATAGCAGAATTGTCATCATCATTACAGTTTTTAATGTCACATGATCCTTCAGAAATCATTCTAATATGTGACTCTTGGACCACAAAACCAGCTGCAAGTGTCAATTTTTTGGAAATTGAGAAGTATGCATTGTTTGAAAGCTGAATAAATAAGCTTTCTACTGATGTATTGTTTGTTGGAAAAGGACAATATTTAGACAAGACAAGAAAATCTGGAATCTGAGGGTTAAGAAAAATCTAAATACTAAGAAAAATCGCCTTGAATTTGTCTAAATAAAGTGCTCATCAATGCGCATTACTAATCAAAAATTAAGCTTTGATATATTTACATTATAGGAAAGTTACAAAATTTCTTCATGGAACATGATCTTTAGTTAATGTTGCAATGAGTTTTGGCATAAAAGACAAGTTATTGCCAGAAAATATACCCATGCAACATAAGATTGCTAGCAGGAATTTTTTTTTTCAACATTGATATTTATGAAATCCATTACTAATGATTGAGTACTAATAGTAATGGATAATAACAGCATATTATAATGATTTCAGAAGGATTATGTGACACTAAAGACTGGAGTAATGATGATGAAAATTCAGCTTTGAATGAAAATCACAAAAATGTATATGATTCTTGATACACTCACTCACTATCCTTCGACTTAGTCCCTGGTTTATCAGGGGTCGCCACAGTAGAATGAAATGCAGATTCTTGATACAAAAAAATCTAATAGTAATTGAAATAATTCCAAATTACAATAATATATATTTAAAAAGACATCACACAGAGGCATTCATCAACCACAATCACAAACAACAGTCAGGATTGTGTTTGGATTCATTACAGTTCATCACTATGAAGCAACAAGCAATTGGCTCATGAAAAAAAAAAAAAAAAAAACTGTCTCTATGACTTATATTTTCACATCATCTGTGACCTTAACTACAAAAAAAAAAAAAAGACACATAGTCAATAAAGTAGTCAACCTGACGTCAACAAACTACTGCCACTCCAAACACAGAAGTAAATAGTGAGATTTTGATTGAAGATTACAAAACAAATACATTCCTTTTTTGAGAGAAAAAGAAAAACGCAATTGGTAAAGTTTTTAATCTTAACCAGATTTTAGTCGTACCTTTTGGTATCAGTAATATTAATCAGTTATCTTTTAATGATAATGCTGTTGCCTTATCTTGGTCATAAAAGAAAAAAAAAAGCTAGTGAACAAACATTTTCAATACAGAATTTGTCAAGTAAGTTTCTGTGTGTCACACTCAGTCCCCTTGCAAAAGTGATGTTGAGTGTAATGAAATTAGAATGAGAATCAGAGGGAAAGGTCTTGAGGAAATTCAAACACAACTGTTCATAAGAGATACATTAAATATGTTAATAACATGTGGAAATGTTTCCGGCTGATCTAATAACTAAAAATATGTGTACACCAAGTGGAAACAAGCCTTATAACACTCACTTCTGAATGGAGTTCTGTGGCCAAATGATTTTGTATGACCACTAAACACTAAACCATTCTTCTTACACGGCCTTTTCTCTCAAATCTGTCTGCAGTCACTTTCTTCCAACATAATCAATTAAGTTCAGCTGAAATCCATTTTTCATGCCCAATTGTTTATTTATTCAGTAAGTAACCATGTAATAAATGGGAAAATGCACAGTTAGACGATAATTATCACCGAACAAACCCATTCAGCATGACACAAGACCCTGCATGATCCCCTGTCGGAGTTCACTTTGGAATAATGACCAAGCTAAATACACTGTAAAGAAAAGCCGTAAAAAAGCAGTTTTCCATGTTTTGTGTTTCTCTCTGTCTCTCTTTTTCTTTTACTCTCTCTCCCTTTAATGGACCTTGATCCAACAACTTTGATGTTGAAAAATTTGACAAAACAACTTTTATTGACATTTGTAATGTTTTATGATAAGTGATTTATTGTCTGGATTGATGTTTACAATTACAGTACAGAAACCTGGTAATAAACTGCCAGTATTTTTTTTCTGTTATTTTACAAACTTAGTTATTAGTTATTAGTGCTGTCAAATGATTCATCACGATTAATCACATCCAAAATAAAAGTTTATATTTACAAACTATATATTTTGTTTATTTTTGTGTATATAAATATATGCATGACTATGTTTTATAAAATATTTGTTTATATCTATAAATATTTATAAATAAAACAAATTATTTATAAATATGTAAATTATTTACTTTATATATTTTTATATTTTATGTACAGCATGTGTGTATTTATACATATTTACATGGATATAAACAGTACACATGTACATATTGTAAATACAAATTTTTATCTTAGACACAATTAGTCACAATTAATCATTTGGCAGCACCAATTGTTTTTAACAATATTTTCTTTTACAAACTACTAAAATGTCACATTTTTTAAATGCAGAGGTGATTATTCAACATTCAGAAGTCGACAGAACAGAGATCAAGGTCCCATAATGCAGTTATGTATAACCGCATAACCACAAATAAACAGAAAACACATGTGAATCATAAAATACAGAAACTGTTAACAGACATTTTTACAGTGTATTTACAAGATTTACAAATGAAATGTAAGGATTTCATTTACACCAAATCGCATACGATTTGTGCGTTCTTCACTATTTACTCACGCTTAAGTGGTTCCAGACCTTTATGAGTTCCTTTATTCTGTTGAACACTAAAGAAGATATTTTGAGGAAAGCTAAAAAAGTTCAACCACTGACTTCCACAGTAGGAACAACGAATATTGAAGTCAATAGTTACAGATTTCCAGCATTTTTCAAAATATCTTCTTTTGTGTTCAACAGAAGAAAGAAACTCAAACCAGTTTGTGACTGGTGAAGGGTGAGTAAATTATGCCAGATTTAATTTAATTTTTTTTGGGGGGGGTGGGGGGGGGGAGGTGAACTATCCCTTTAAATGTAATACAATGGGTAAAAAAAATCATTTTAGCCATTTATTTTATTGTGCACAAGTTTGCCTAAACTAAACATTTATAATCCTTTATATGCTTCATTTAAACTGTTTGATCTTCAGCCACCACCTTTTATCTCAGCCCCCAAAAAACTGAGGACGAAAAGCAATTTCCATATTACAGCTTGCTCCTTGTCACAGTAAAGTCACAAAATAACCGAATGCTTACTGATATTCCCCAACATAAAATTATCACACAAATTAAACTGAGCCAAATTCCGACACAAACCCCTGAAAGCGAAATGGAAAAACACTATTCAGGGCTCTGCGTGTCATTTTCTGCAAGATAAAATCCCTTCTGCTATGACTATTTGCATATTCCAGGTCATGACCATACAACATACTATCTGTGGAAACCGAACCTCCATCAGAAAGCAGATCTAAAGAGTGGACATCTTTCACACCTGCTTCAAAATATGGTGGGCTGATAGTTCACAAGCTGCGAGAGATTATCTTTCCCGAAATCCCCTCCAAACACGCACGCTTTCGCAAACATGGCGCCCACATGCGTTTCCCTAAAGGAATTAAAGCATGTTTAAGATTGCGGCCATCTATCATCACGCCCTCGCAACACACAAAGACTCAAAAAAAATTTCCCAATCAAAGCGAATTAACCTCGAATTAGTGCAGTGTTGGGAGCAGTGTTAACGAGCACGAGCTGCTAATTGGCTGTGATTGCAGCAGGCTGGAGTGATTGCAGTCCCATTAAAAAGTCATAAAGTTATACGAGCAGAGGCGTCCCATTGGTATATCTGACCTTCTTATCACCGCACCACCGTTCATTGAGACTGAGGAAGAGATAAAAAAAAGAGAAATGGAGAAAGAAAGGAACAATTCTGACAAAAAGCTAAGCAAGAAGAAGTGATGGAGAGCATCCATGCCTGTGCTTACTATTGTACACTGTTAACAATTTCCTGTAGAATCTACAGTAACTTACTGGCAGCAGTTTGCAGGAAACTTACTGTAAATCATTTACAGCAAAAATAATGCATTTACATTCACAGCACCATTAATGTTTCTGTATACATATTTTTAGCATTGTTTATCTTTACTGTAAAATATACAGTCATTTTCACGATGCAGCTTTAAAATACAGTAACATACTGCATAGCTGTCCTATGGTAAAATCAAGATTTAAGATCATAGTACAGTACTGTGTATTTTACAAAAGTCTATTCTCTGAAAAATGGCGATCCTCGGCCCATCTTTGCTCCTAAAGAACTAGACCTTTCTTTGATGCTGCTTTTGTACCAATCATAATTACAATCATCTGTGGATATCACCTGTTTCAAATCACATAATTATTTAACCAATTTACCTGATTACTAGCCCTGTTTAATTTACAAAATTCGTTAACAGTGTACTGTTCACACAAGGTCTTATAGGAGATTACTGTACACTTACTGTATAGCTGCTAAAAGGCAAAACCTAGGGCAAAGTTGGGAAGATGGCCCACTTAGGAGCTTTTGTTTTTAAAGTGTAATATTTGGAGACAGTTATGTATCGTAATAACGTATGTATAAGAAACACCGAATTTCTGTATAAAGGATAATAAGATCT
>CAIGQV010016547.1:5186920-5205374 GCA_903798115.1 Danio jaintianensis
TTTTTATGCTTTTTTGTTGACATTATTATGGTTCGTTTTAGTCTTTTTCTCATCAGTGAATACATTACAATAAACATCAAATGTTAAAGAGGTGGTCCAGGGTGTATTTTAAGGCTTGGTTGTGTTTATAAGATGCAAAGCAATGTGTGCTCATGCGTCATTTGTAAGAAGTTGGGGAGATGGCCCACTCAGGAGCTTTTGTTTTTAAAGTGTAATATTTGGAGACAGTTATGTATCGTAATAACATGTATGTATAAGAAACACCGAATTTCTGTATAAAGGATAATAAGATCTTAATTTTTAAATAATGAACCCTACTGTATCTGGGGCAAAAACCTGAGGACAAACACATTCCATAAAGAAAGCAAAAAGTAAATACATAAAATAAATAAAAATGATATATAATGTGTGTGTGTGTGTGTGTGTGTGTGTGTGTGTGTGTGTGTGTGTGTGTGTGTGTGTGCGTGCGTGCGTGCGTGCGTGCGTGCGTGCGTGCGTGTGTGTGTGTGCTGTAAACAATGGCTGTGATTTTAAAAGTAAAAATCCTACAGTAAAAATATGTGACCCAGTTAACAGTAAGTGTTCTTAATGTATACAATAAATGACTGTAAATTGAAGCTCCCTGCATGACATTGAACGTTTTATGCTTTTTTGTTGACATTATTATGGTTCGTTTTAGTCTTTTTCTCATCAGTGAATACATTACAATAAACATCAAATGTTAAAGAGGTGGTCCAGGGTGTATTTTAAGGCTTGGTTGTGTTTATAAGATGCAAAGCAATGTGTGCTCATGCGTCATTTGTAAAAAAGAATCACATTATTTTTTCATATATCTTACTTTGGTTATATACTGCTACTCAGCTAACATGCAAACATATTTTCTAGTTCCTCCGAAAGCCCGCCCTCAAGAGGCTCTGATTGGTCAGCTAAAATAATGTGCTGTGATTTGGTGATCGGCTCCACGTCACCAGGAAAAGCGTCACGCTTCTAATAGCACGCGCTTTGCCTTAGCTGTGTAAATACTGTTAGTCAGAGTAGCTGTTAGCCGCAGCAGTTTGAGCCTGAATCAGACAGAAAATAAAGAGGACACAGCTGAACCTCCTACCTGCTCTCTAAAATACAATCTGAGTGTCTTTCATACATATTTGGGTTATAAGCATGTGTAAGTAATATGAATGTTCACATATCTTTTGCGAGTTCGTTAGCGAGTTAGATGTAGAATGCAGGGACAGCGACCTCATAGAGAGACAATGCAGCGCTGCTGAAGATTGTGGGTGTTTACAGGGGTTTGATGGATAAATATGAATTTGTAGCAAAATTTTTAACAGAACAAGCTCTGTGGAAATAGCAGCGTTTGGACGGCATTTTAGCTTTCTCAGCTATAACATTACAGCGCCTCTGGCCACGCTCTTTCGCTGCGCAGGGTGTGTGCGCTGGGTGTATGCGCGTAACCTGAAGCGCTTGTAATCTCACTAACCCGGATATATTTTTTTGTAGTCCCCAAACTTTGTACGCTATAGGCTTTGCTAAGCTAACTTTGTAAACGCCAATATCTCCCTTTGTATTGAACTTTGAGCATATTACATTCAGAAATGTTGTTTACGTTTACACAGCTACATTACACATCAACTAAAGTTTAAAATATGATATCGTAGTGGACCACCCCTTTAATAAATTATGGATGTGTATGATGTGTATGTTAGTACTTCAAAACATCGGTGTATAACACTATAAATGCATGAAATATGGTAGTTTGCTGTAAAATTATTATTCTTTTTTTTTCAGTTTCTATTGTATTATTAACTGTAAAATTCTGGTAATCAAAACAGCCAGTTTTTTAGCATCAATTTACTTTTTTTTTTACAGTGTGTATATAGTATTTATTAGTTATATAGTAGTTTATAGTAGAAATTGTGTCATTAAATGTACAATTATCTATAAATCTATAAGAATCAATGGGAATTAGCAAGAAATAAGGAATTGCAATGATGATCTTTGAAATGGATATCTAGTTCATATAGAGTGTTTTCACTTACAGTGCATCACAGTGCATCACAGTGTATCTGCGGCCACTTTGGAGATACTCTGATGCAAACTACAACAAAAATTCCACTGTAATCTACAACTGAATATGTTGTTCTGGTTATTTACACTGTCTAAACTATAGAAAAAAATATGAGGAAGCTTCTAAATCATATAGAGAAGGACTTAGTAAGCAAAAAAAGGTATAATACTTTGATAAACAGAATTTAATTGGCTCACTTCTGCTTTATTTGATATCACTTTTGTCTTTTTTTTCTTTTTTAATGATCCAACTGATTAGTACAGTCCAAAACACGACAATAACTCATCCTTTTCAGCACCAGAAGTCAGGAAAATGCGGTATTGTTTACATTCTGCTCTCCAATAAGGCTGACGCATTGAAACATTCTATATTACACCATTCAAACTTTACTTTTAGATAAGATTTTATTTTTAAAGAAATTATCAATTTTATTAAACAAGATGCTTTAAATTGAATAATGGTGAAAATAAAGAATTTTTTTTATTTCATGTTACGAAACAATTCTGTGTTATATGCTGTTCTTCCGAGTTTCCCAATTATCAGAGGACACTGAAAAAGATGTATCAGTTTCAAACTTGACAACAACAACAATTTATTTATTTTTTCTTGAGAACTAAATTAGCATAATATAATGATTTCTGAAGGATCATTTGACACTAAAGGCGTGTGTAATGATGCTGAAAATTCAGCTTTGAATCACAGGAATTTATTACATTTAAAGGGATCATTTACCCAAAGCTGAACATTCTGTCACCATTTACACACCCTTTACTTGTTCCAAGCCTCTTCGAGTTTCTTTTTTCTGTTGAACACAAAAGAAGTTATTTTGAAAAATGTTGAAAACCTGTAACCATTGACTTCCATAGTATTTGCTTAATATCGCCTTTTGTGTTCAACAGAAAAAGAAAGCTCATTAAGGTTTGGAACCACTTGATGGAGAGTGAATAGTGAGTAAATTAAAAATTTTGGGTGAACTATCCCTTTAAAGCAATATTTACACAGAAGCACCACCAAAAACATGCGGCTGGTATACCATGACTTTAACTTCAGACATTATTATTATTATTATTTATTTTTTTTAGATGAGCTTCAAGATGTATTTAAGCAAGACATTTTGCAACCTAAAATGCAAAACTTTTTAAGTGGTTTGGCTGATCATTTACATATCAGCAGCATTTGAGGAACAAATATTTAAAACTGGGTTTCAAAGAGCATGTTTTCGAAAAGCGTGCTGTTATCGGCCCTTGAATAGATGACAACGGTGACAGCATGTGCATACTGAGTGTTTAGTCTACAGGCATGCATTTGAATTTTTGGGGAGACCTTCCCTTTAAGTGCATGACATCTTAGCCTAAAGTCACTACGGTTGCAGGAATTGAAGTACTAATCATATACAGCTGAAGTCTAAATTATTTTTCATGTATTACATTTTTTTCCCCCCTTTTTAAAAATATTTCCCAAATGATGTTTAACAGAGCAAGAATATTTTTTTTCTTCAGGAGAAACTCCTATTAGTTTTATTTTGGCTAGAATTAAAGAAGTTTTATTACAAAAAACAAACAAAAAAAACATATCAAGTCAATATTATTAGCCCCCTTAAGCAATATTTTTTTCCCATTGTCAAACCATCATTATACAATGACTTGCCTAATTACAATAGCTAGCCTAATTAACCTAGTTAAGCCTTTAAATGTCACTTTAAGCTGAATACTAGTATCTTGTAAAATATTATGTACTGTCACCATGGCAAAGATAAAATAAATTATTAGAAATTAGTTATTAAAACTATTGCTTAGTTTCCCAGTGATGGGTTGCAGCTGGAAGGGCATCCGCTGCGTAAAACATATGCTGGATAAGTTGGCGGTTCATTCTGCTGTGGCGACCCCTGATTAATAAAGGGACTAAGCCGAAAAGAAAATGAATGAATGAATGAACTATTGTTTAGAAATGTGATGAAAAAATCTTTCCGCTAAACAGAAATGGGTAGGGGGGGGACATACAGGGGGGCTAATAATTCTGACTTCAACAGTATACAGTAGTAATTTCTTAACCACAATCAACACAATGATTTACCACCAACCACCAAATCTTATTTACATGTCAGCCAACTAGTTGTTAACAGACAAGTAGAATATTCATTTTTGAACATAATCAAACCTAGAGTAAACTGAACCTACAGTAACTGTAATTAACACCCCAACCCAACAATATATTTACACCAATCCTGACAAAGTTTTCTGCCTGTGAATGCATTACATAACTGCAAATTGTCCTAGTACAGTACATAGCTCATGAAAAATAGTGTGTGAGAAGACCTACTACTTCCACCAGAAAGGTGTTTATGAGACAATTTAATGAGAATTAATAATGCACGTTAAAAAAGTAATATAGTCATTTTTTGTAAATACTATGTTTTTTAACCACAATTTAGTAAAGTACTTGACTTAATTTGTTGTGGTAATTCTATATGATAATGTATAGTAATTTTCCCAGTGATGGGTTGCAGCTGGAAGGGCATCCGCTGCGTAAAACATATGCTGGATAAGTTGGCGGTTCATTCCGCTGTGGCGACCCCAGATTAATAAAGAGACTAAGCCAAAAAGAAAATGAATGAATATATAGTAATATCTGAAGAGCTCAGATGAAAAAAAAGTGCCATCTGGATTTTTCTTCTAGAATGAGCATTTTTCTTATGCCTCTAATGTTTATGTTCAGTTATTCCATGTTAAAAGCAATGAAAATAATCAATTATTTGCCATAAAAGTGAAATTACTGAATCAAGACAGAAGCCTGAGAAAAATGCAAGCAAGAAAATTTCAGATGGCACTAAGAGGTTTTCGCATCTGAACTCTTCATCTATTCCTGTATATCAGTTAATTATAGTTATACCATGCAGTACCATTCATTAAGAGCTGTAAATACTATGATACAGTGGTCCTCAACCACCGGGCCGGTGCCAGTCCGTGGATCAATTGGTACCGGGCCGCACAAAAAATCATTAATTATTTCAGTTTAATTTATTGTTAATTTATTACTTATCTGAATGATCTTTTATTTTGAAAAATCTTTTATTTAGAAAAATGACTGTATTCTCTTGGCTACATCTCAGCCACTTGAGCACCCAAATTGAACCCACAAGCAGCAAAATGATTAAGAAACAGACGTCTTTGGAAAGTTTCTTTGCTAAGGGGAAAAGGCCCAGTGAAGGATCCACAACCCATTTGTCAACAAATCAGATAAATCCACCATGTCTGTGCAAGAAGATAAACTGCTGGAAATCGCAAATGATGGCCCGTTCGCATATCACGTCTTTTCTAGAGTCTTTTCTGCGCGACAAGATCGTTATTTCCAATGGAGGTGTGCGGCGTGATGCACTCGAGCCTTCCAGACGCATGCAGTTGAATGAATACCACGAGCGCACCACAAGCCACGTAAGAACTGACCGATCAGCTTCAGCTTGTATGGAATACACACATTTCGGTCAACTAATTATCTCAGACAAACACAGAACACCCAAACACTGCAGTGCTTTGTAATTTTCTTCATAAATAAAACCTGTATCAGAGTGACAGGAATGTTTTGTCAGCTTGTCATCCTCTGAGAAAACGGTTGATGGCAGCCTAGCAACCTACAAACCACTGCCCCCTGTCTGCGGTAAAATTGTCAATCGTTGACCAGTCCACGGTGATAAAAAGGTTAGGGACCACTGCTATAATATACTATAGTTTTTAGTTTTTACTTTTACTTTTTTATGTTTGAAATTGCTTATTCTTGATTTCATTGCATTTTACAAAATTCCTCAGCATTTTCTGACTTGGCATTCTTTTTAACAGTTACAAATCAAGTCCAAATTCAAATGCAATACCTGCTCAGGCAGTAGTTACTTCGGATTCACAGCATGTCTGTACTGTTCTGATTGTCTGAATCTTAGGGCACTGTAAACAAGAGCACTAAACTCATCTTCCCATCGAGTGCAAGAGCAGATTATGATGGATGAGTCTGACTGACTGTCTCTGGATCCCTGGGGAAAGAGACTGAAGTTTGGTGAATCATCTGTAATATGTACAAGAGGTCCAGAGAGGCCCTGATTGCCTTCGGAGAGGAAAGAGCACACGCCGTACATGTGCAAATTTAAAAATGACGAAAAAAAAGAAGGTGTATGTGGTCAAGAGGAGTGTGTGTATGTACAGATCTCATGTTCTTGAGCTGCGTGTGGCAATTGCATCAGCAGATGGTGTTCGGCTGTTTACAGAAGGTCACAGATGAGAGCAAGGCAATTTAAAGCTGGAAATGAGTGATGTCCGCTTTCATTTAGACAGCGCAGCAACGGAAGTGGCCCTTCCTACATATCACACATGCAAGAATATCTAATGGTCAGGGATACAATCGTGACGAGATGGAGAGACACAGTAATACACAATAGCAACTACAGTTTTATATGGGTAAAGATATGAGGAAAAAACACTTGTATTTAAAGGTTCCATAGAATGCATTGCCACATTATGTTTCAATTGTTCTCTTATATCTACATATAAGGCATGTGGGTAAGTGCAAAAAAACCCTCCAGAAACCGTTTTACAAGCCCATTTATATCCCTAGAAACTGTCCCAAGATTAAAAGCTCAGTTTTTACCTTATTTGGAAGGGTCATGAATATTAATGAGCTCTGCTCTCATGCTGCTCTTGGCTCATGTCTCTGACGCTCACACAGCATGATGTACTCTGAAATACATATTAAAATAATCACGTTACAGTTGTTAAAAACATTTGAATAAAATGAACAGATGCCTTGTCAAATAATCTTTTAAATGAAGTGAAAAATTAAGTCTGAGTCTGCTCCTGAGTAAAATATAGGCTAATGTAATTATACCTGACAAAAGGGAATACAACCTGACAAAAAGCTGACATCAACAGAGGTGTATTTAGTGTTGTATTTGTTTGGGTTTAACATATATGAAACATGGGTTTAGGGCTGCACGGTGGCGCAGTGGGTAGCACGTTCGTCCAAGGTCGCTGGTTCGAGCCTCAGCTGGGTCAGTTGGCGTTTCTTTGTGAAGTTTGCATGTTCTCCCCGTGTTGCCGTGGGTTTCCTCCGGAAAAGACATGTGGTATAGGTGAATTGGGTAGGCTAAATTGTCTGTAGTGTATGTATGTGTGTGAATGAGTGTGTATGGATGTTTCCCAGTTATGGGTTGCAGCTGGAAGGGCATCCGCTGCGTAAAACATATGCTGGATAAGTTGGCGGTTCATTCCGCTGTGGCGACCCCTGATTAATAAAGGGACTAAGCCGAAAAAGAAAATGAATGAATGAATGAAACATGGGTTTAACTTGTATGAAATATGTATATGAAAACACAGGTAGGAAACACATGTATGTTGCCTCATTATAAAAGTAAAAGGCATTTTCAACAATATACACATTAAATAAAAAAAAATTTAAGATACAGTTAAACAGACCTTGTGCCTATGGGGTGGCGCTGAGTAAACTTATTATCAATCTTTTCAGAATTGTGCATTCTGTAGCCATACATCCCTGTCTGCTTCCCACTGTTTCTTAAATCCTGTCCAGATTTCAAAATAAGAGTCCAACCTAAATAGCAAATATAATCATCTGTGTTATACTGTTATACAAAATCTGTATACTGTTATATCTTATCGGTTATATTGCTATTGATTATTGATTCTATGTGGAACGTCACAGTCTGTGTTTTGTTCCAATTGCCCTGTTTTTTTCCTAAGATTTTACGCTCACAGTATTACCATGAAAACAGCCTGTCTGTTTCTCCTTATCGTGAGGTTCACATAATTTTGAATCCGGCCCGTATCCAGAGAAGATGCTTGTTGTGGTCATAGATAAGTCAAGAGCACAAAACTGGTTCCTGTAAACACCCCAGTGACAAACGAATATATGCATTGATCCTGTTGGATGGTCTGAATACCCGTCTGGTGACCTGCACCTTCTCCACAACAGATGCTAATATTTCTCAATCCCTCCGACATCCAGACTGCAGCTCTGCCTTTCACATTTGGCCAGAGAATCTGTATGGTTCTGTTGCAGCCTGACAATGCTCCTGTGCACAAAGAGATGCACATAAAGAAATGATTTATTAATCCTGATGAGAAAGAACTGGACTGGGCTACACAAAAGCCCCATTGTACACCTTTGGGATGAGCAGGAATGCTGAAGAACCAAAAATACATAGACTCATCTTGCAATCACAGGTGTTTCCACACCAAACGCTCTCTAGAATGAGAAAGACTCTCCTTCTGACAAGCAGGAGCAGATAGTAAATCATGGGTTCACAAGATGTAAAACTGCAGAAACAATGAGACGAGCCATTTGATTTGTCCCTCTTATCTTTCTTTTTCAACTGGAAAAGCATCAGCACAGGAAGAAAAATGCTGCATGGTATCTTTAATCAAAGCAGTTTAAAAAAATAATAAAAATCTTCTGGAGGTTCACAATTTAAACAGCAAAAGCAACAATAATATTAATACTAGT
Source organism: Danio jaintianensis (assembly GCA_903798115.1). Taxonomy (NCBI): domain Eukaryota; kingdom Metazoa; phylum Chordata; class Actinopteri; order Cypriniformes; family Danionidae; genus Danio; species Danio jaintianensis. The sequence goes on from CAIGQV010016547.1 coordinate 5,195,487, forward strand.
GCTGATGGTAATAATAAGAAGAAAAAGAGGCAGACAGAATGTTACAAAAATAATGTGTTAAATAAATGCTGTTCTTTTGAGATTTCCAATTACCAGAGAATACTGAAAAAGATGCATCATTTCAAACTTGACAACATCAACAGAAGGGTTTTTAAGAATTAAATTAGCATAATATAATGATTTCTGAAGGATCAAGTGACACTGAAGACTTAAGTAACGATGCCGAAAACTCAGCTTTTGAATTTTTACCTTTAAAACAATATTTAAATAGCAAACAGACAAAAAACAATGCAACTGATGTTCCAGTGGCAACATAGTTTAACCTCAAACATTATGGGCCCTATCATACACCCGGTGCAAGACGTGTTTGGCAAGATTTGTTGCTATTTTCAGACCAGAGCAAACCTAATTTTCATGTTTTGCGCCACGTTGTTTAAATAGCAAATCAATTTGTGCCACTTTGTGGACTCATGGGTGTGCCGGTCTATAAAGGAGGTGTGTTAAGGTGCATTGTTGGTGTGTTGCTATTTTGAGGAACTAAAATAGACAGCACCGTTGACCAAGTAAAAGCTAGTCTAAAGTCCAGCGCAAAGCGCGTTAGTTATGTGTCTATGCAGGTTCATATGCTTAATACACACAGGATGTACATAAATACACAAATATCTTTACATATGAAAAAACTAAATGATTAAAATGTTACAAAAATTATTATTTACAATATAGATATAAAAAACACTACCTCCATGCCTTCCTTATGTCCGGGGGGCTTTTTTCAGTTTATGATAATTTGCATTTTTATTTTAATGTTATTATTATTACTATATGCATATTCATATTTGTTTTAATAAAAACAAGTTTAGATTTGTCCATCTGTCGGGTTTTGGAGACGTATATGTACTTATACGTATATGTACTTCCGGCTTTGCTACTGTTCGGACGCTTCTCCCTACTGCTCCGCTTTCTACACTCTTGCTTTTTATATTTTATACTCTAATTTTAACTTGAGCCTATCAGCACAGTGCTCAAACAACACAGCTTGTAGATCAACATCGAATCCACAAACTATCTGGAATACAACAAGAGGGGAATTATTGACTAAACATTCCTCCAGCTACCAGCTGCTTACATTCCTGAGACGGGAAAACACGGCTGTGAAAATGCCTCTGGATCGGATAAATTCAGAATCTCACTGCTGCACAAACTGCCACAGACTTCTACAAAAGATTGCAGTGCTTGAAACAAAGTTACTTGTGATCCAACCAGAACTGCCGGATCACACAGGACCATTTCATCGTGGACCCCCACAGCATACAGTCGGTGAGTCCCATAAATCTACTCCAGCTGCTGTTTTGAGCACAGAAAAACAGAATGAAACTGTTGAAAATTAACATGATAACCGATGGCATAAACAAGGTGTGAGACCAAAGGGTACTCGCGGGGTCAGATCACGAAGATCATATGCTGATGCATTAGCGTCCTCTACCCCAAATACAGCTCAGACTCAAATACAGCTTCAGAACAGAAATGAAGCTTTGAGTAACATGGGTGAAGAATCCCCAAATGCAGTCAGCATGACTCAGCAGCTAATTCTGCATGGAACGGAGGCTCTAGGCCGACTAGACAGCGACATTCTGCTCCGATCCCAGCCGAGATAAGAACATTGATTGTTGGAGATTCAATAATCAGGAATTTTAGGAGCAGAGCTACAATGACATACTGCTTCCCTCATGCAACAGTTTCTGATGTAAAGAAAGAACTTGAGAAAATTCTGAAGAAGCACAAGACTGCAAAACGGATTATCATCCATGTGGGGAAGAATGATATTCGGAAGGAACAGTCAGAACTGCTTAAGAGAGATTTCTGTGAGCTCTTGGAAACAGTGGAAAGATTGAAAATTCAGCCGTTCATCAGTGGACCACTCCCTGCAAGAGGGACAAATATGTTTTCACGGCTTCTTGGCCTAAATGCATGGTTGCAAAAAACATGTAACAGGAAAGGACTGAATTTCATTGACAACTTCAATCTCTTCTGGAATCAAAGACAACTGTTTACATCAGATGGCCGTCATCCAAACAAACTTGGTGCAAAAGTGCTAAAGGACAACATCTATTTCTCCCTCCATCATCTATCAGCTGCATGTGCCACTGAACTCAACCCAAATGGCACACACACTCCTAGTAAATGTCCGAATGACCACAGGACTTCAAATCAGCTCCTGAGTGGACTCGGGGCTGACGCATCTCACAAGGACAATGATAATGCCACGCAGCCAAAACAACCAATGCTCACAGACACATTGCCGCCTGCACCCTGCACACTGAGCTCAACACAGATAGACTGTGACGCATCAGAACAGCATCAAGTCTCCGCACTCAACAAAGATCTTCAGGAAAACAGCCAGGACAATATTTTGTCACCAGACACGCTCTCATTGTCACCTTGCTCACCTCTCTTGGGTTTTTCAAAAAAGATGGAGGAATTAGTGTTTGCTGGAACTAAACTTTCTCACTCCATTGCCGCAAGCCCCCAGTTATCAACCAAAAAGCGGCTTGCTCCACAACCACCTCTGAGCCCACCTGGAAGAGCCCTCTGACTCTTGCCACACCACCAGGGCCCAAACAATGCCCCATCTTCAGCTGATGAATAAAACAAATCTCATTGATGTGTTTCGGGTGCCTGCTTAGATAACAGTATCTTTATCAAATGTTTACAGAACAAGCGGGAACCCAGAGTGCCTGTAGTTTCTACGCAGATATGTGTTATATTACATGACAGAAAATCAAAGGCTTCTTCAAGCCATAGAGCAAATCATTCAAATCTGGTGTCTATTAAATGTAGATCTGAGACTACTGTAGGAAAAACAGCTAAAACTGTTAAGTTAGCACTATTAAACATCCGATCACTTAACAATAAGTCACTTATAGTTAATGATTTTATTAACACAAATTGCCTTGATTTTATGCTTTTAAATGAAACTTGGCTAGATGACAGTTGTAGTGCAACAATCCTGAATGAAACCGCCCCTGCCAATTTCGATTTTATGAGTGTTTGCAGAGCCAATAGGAGAGGTGGAGGCATTGCTGCACTGTTTAAAGATGTCTATGAGTGTAAACAAGTGTCATTTGGTGACTATTTGTCCTTTGAATATCTGAGTATAGCACTAAAGGGTGCTCCACGCATTTTACTGATCATCATCTACAGACATCCAAAATATTCTCCAACTTTTATTGATGATTTTACAGAGCTGCTATCAATAGTAACTTCTGAATTTGACTATTTTACTATTGCTGGGGATTTTAACATTCACATTGATAATCCTGAAATCAATGCTGCAAAAGAATTGATGACTGTTTTTAACACTTTTGATCTGACTCAGCATGTTCAAGGACCCACACACAATCGTGGACACACTCTAGATTTAATTATAACTAAGGGTTTACACATATCATTGACTGTTGTTAAGGATGTCGCACTATCTGATCATTTCTGTATTTTCTTTGATATATTGATCACTCCAGCCATTGAAGACAGATCTGTCCCTGTCAGAAAGAGATGCATAAATGAGAACACTAGTGAGCAGTTTATGAAGGCCATACCGCTAGCACCAAGCATATCTGCAGATTCTGTTGATTCTATCCTTGATCTGTTTAACTCTAAAGTTAAGAATGTCATAGATGACATTGCTCCTGTTAAAGTCAGGAAGAGGGCTGGGAGACAGAAAGCACCTTGGAGAAGGTCAACAGCGGTAAAGGTGATGAAAAGACAATGCAGAAAAGCTGAGCGTATGTGGGGGAAGACGAAACTAGTAGTACATTATAACATCTATAAAGACTGCCTTCATGCTTTTAATGTGGAGCTAAACACTGCTAGGCAGACTTTCTTTTCAAACCTTATAAACAGCAACCTAAATAACGCTCGCACCCTGTTTGCAACGGTAGAGAGACTCACAACCCCGCTTCTTAAGCTCCAAGGGATGTTTAGGCAATTTTCAATCTGGTTTCAGAGCACATCATAGTACAGAGAGTGCCCTTATAAAGATAATCAATGATATTAGATACTAAATACAGATTCAGGCAAACTAACAGTGCTGGTATTGCTCGATCTCAGTGCTGCGTTTGACACTGTCGATCACAGCATACTTCTGGATAGGCTGGAAAACTGGGTTGGGCTGTCTGGGATGGTCCTCAAATGGTTCAGATCTTACCTTAAAGGGAGAGGTTACTATGTCAGTATAGGTGACCATAGGTCGAGGTGGACACCCATGACATGTGGAGTCCCACAAGGTTCAATTCTGGCACCTCTCCTGTTCAACCTTTATATGCTCCCACTAAGCCAAATAATGAGAAAGAACCAAATCTCCTACCACAGCTATGCTGATGACACTCAGATCTACTTAGCCTTACTGCCTAATGACTTCAGCCCCATTGACACCCTCTGCCAATGCATTGATGAAATTAACAGTTGGATGTGCCAAAACTTTCTTCAGTTAAACAAAGAGAAAACTGAAGTCATTGCATTTGGGAACAGAGATGAGGTTCTCAAGGTGAATGCGTACCTTGGCTCTAAGGGTCAAACAACAAAAAAATAAGGTCAAGAATCTTGGTGTGATTCTGGAGTCAGATATGAGTTTCAGTAGTCATGTCAAAGCAGTAACTAAATCAGCATACTATCATCTCAAAAACATTGCAAGAATTAGATGCTTTGTTTCCAGTGAAGACTTAGAGAAACTTGTTCATGCTTTTACTTGGTCAACGGCGCTGTCTATTCCAGCAGAGTGGATTACTGTAATGGACTCCTCACAGGCCTTCCCAAAAAGACAGTCAGACAGTTACAGCTCATCCAGAACGCTGCTGCCAGGATTCTGACCAGAACCAGAAAATCAGAGCACATCACACCTGTCCTCAGGTCTTTACACTGGCTCCCAGTCACATTCAGAATAGATTTTAAAGTATTACTACTTGTCTATAAATCACTAAATGGCCTAGGACCTCAATACATCACAGATATGCTCACTGAATACAAACCTAATAGATCACTCAGATCTTTAGGATCATATAAATTAGAAATTCCAGGGGTTCAGTCAAAGCAGGGTGAATCGGCCTTCAGCTACTACGCCCCCTGCCGCTGAAATCAGCTTCCAGAAATGATCAGATGTTCTCCAACATTAGGTACATTCAAATCCAGACTTAAAACACATCTGTTTAGCTGTGTCTTTACTGAATGAGCACTGTGCTACGTCCGACAGATCGCACTATTATGTCTTTCTTTTCTTTTTCATTTCTTTTATAACCAGTTTTAAGACCTGTTTTATCTGTTTTTTAACCTGTTTTTATATTATTTTTTTTAATATATACTTCTCTTTTTATTCCTGTTTATGTCATCTGTTTTTATATTATTATTATTTATACTTGTCTCTTTTATTATTGTTTATGTAAAGCACTTTGAATTGCCACTGTGTATGAAATGTGCTATATAAATAAACTAGCCTTGCCTTGCCTATGCATCACCATATGGGGCATAAGAATAGGACGTGTGTTTGGATATAACTCAGTTTTTTTTACCACATTTTGTTATTATTGTTCATTTATTCATTTGCTGGAAATTAAAACTGAATTTAGAAATAGTTTAGAAACAAATCTTTGTTCTTAACAAACTAAATTAAATATGTAGGCTAATGGATGTCTTCAGTGGAGTGCGTACAACACAGTTTCCTTATCCACGAAAGTAAAGGAGTAAAGTAAAGAGTAAAAGTAAAGTAAAGAGAAAGTAAAGAGGCCGAATGGAAAAGCTTCCATCATCCAGGTATAGTTTCTGGAGGAGTTTATGAACTCACAGAGCTAGGTGCACCTCAGAATGGATCTAGTGGACTCAGGCACGGCTCCAAACAAATCGACGCTGTTTTTCAGTCTTCCTAAAGCACATAAACACAGCTATTCTCTCAATAAAATCCATGTTAGCCATTTAGCAACGAAGCTAGAGTCACCGGGCAGCCCTGCCCATGACGCGAATCCGCGTCTACGGTGAAGTGATTTTCATGCGCGAATGGAGCGGATTTGACGCGCGAATGAAGCGGATTTTGACGCGCGAATGAAGCGAGTAAACTAAAATGTTCACGCGTCTATTTACGCGCGATTTATACGCGTGTTCCGTGTCTGGTGTGAACGCAGCATTAAAGGGAACGGGAGATGAGACTCTGATTGGTTTAATGCACATTATGCTGAAAACACACCCATTAACCCATTAAGAGAATAAGCACAACCCTGTTAGACTATGCGCTGCGGCACAAACCATATTTTTCTGTCCTTAAAATAGCAAATGTGTATTCGGACACGCCCTTAATGCTTTTGCGCTATGCCCTTTAGACTTTGCACCTAGATCGTTTAAATAGAGCCCATCATCTTATTTTGAGAAAGGGAAGCAAGAAATTACAACATGTATAACAGAGGTCATGAATCAACATGTGCATATTCCAACTGCACTTTCCTTAGCAGTTTTGATGTAAAATTCCCAGTGAGTGGTGCTAAAAAGCATATTCGGTTTTCTCAGAAACAAGACTTATTATGTGGTTTCATAGACATCACAGCAGTTCAGAAATTAAATGCCTGTTCAGTGTCACTAAAAGGTTAAACGCCCCAATATTCTCACAGCGAGGTTCTTTTTCTCTTTTGTGTTAAGGGATTAAAAAGAAGCAGTGGTTTACTGTAAGTGGACATCTTGACACAGTCAACGCTGCTGAAAGTGATGCATAAATATTAAAAATGTGCTGAACGCTTTTTTCTCAAAAAGCTAAATAATCATACATCTAAAATGACAGTAATGAGACAATAGCAAGAAAAAAGATCTGATAGTACTGCAATGTAAAAATGCCAATTTAGAATGTTGTAAGGGCAACAATATTAAACATAGCTCTGGATTAGGCCTAAGATGACATATTATATTAAGTCAAAAATATGTATCTAAAAAAAATCAAATGAAAGGTTATTTCTAAATCCTGTCAGCATTCAAAATGGCTGATGTTGACTAGATGAATGAACACAAATCTAGTCAATAGTAATAAGCTTTAATATTTTAAAAGTCGGGCGGTGTGGTGGCGCAGTGGGTAGCGCTGTCGCCTCACAGCAAGAAGGTCACTGGTTCGAGCCTCGGCTGGGTCAGTTGGCATTTCTGTGTGGAGTTTGCATGTTCTCCCCATGTTCGCGTGGGTTTCCTTCGGGTGCTCCGGTTTCCCCCACAGTCCAAAGACATGCACTATAGGTGAATTGGGTAAGCTAAATTGTCCGTAGTGTATGTGTGTGAATGGGAGTGTATGGGTGTTTTCCAGTGATGGGTTGCAGCTGGAAGGTCATCCGGTGCGTAAAACATGTGCTGGATAAGTTGGCGGTTCATTCCGCTGTGGCGACCCCAGGTTAATAAAGGGACTAAGCCGAAAAGAAAATGAATGAATTTTAAAAGTCAACTAAAAAAATACAGATAGAAGAGAGAAAATGAGATGCTTTAGAAAATGACCTTAAGATGCTTTTACAGGGGTGACACGGTGGCTCAGTGGTTAGCACTGTTGCCTCACAGCAAAAAGGTCGCTGGTTCGAGTCACGGCTGGGCCAGTTGGCATTTCTGTGTGGAGTTTGCATGTTCTCCCCATGTTCGAGTGGGTTTCCTACGGGTGCTCCGGTTTCCCCCACAGTCCAAAGACATGCACTATAGGTGAATTGAATAAACTAAATTGTCTAAAGTGTATGATTGTGTGTGTGAATGTGAAAGTGTATAGGTGTTTCTCAGTACTGGGTTGCGGCTGGAAGGGTATCCGCTGCATAAAACATATGCCGGAATAGTTGGCGGTTCATTCCGCTTTGGCGACCCCTGATAAATAAGAGAGACTAAGCCGAAGGAAAATGAAGGAATGAATGAATGAATGAATGAATGAATGAAGCTGCTTTTACAATGTGACATAGATGCATATTTCATGCCATTTAAGAATCAGAATTACATGTCAGAAACACATACATTCTTTGTCCAAAAATCTCATATTGTCTTCAGAATACATCACCTTTGCATCCAATACTTATTTTAATGAGCAAAACGATAAATGTTCTCAAAGTTAACCAGTGATAGCAGTGGGCATTTACTTCCAAGTCTTGAATGTTAATAATATTGTGTCATGCATACATTGAGTGGTCAGATTTTACTATTTCCAAAAAAGTTAACACCCAAGAGGGAATTATTGAATAAACTAAATAAAATAATCCAAATCTTTACACGCTGACTGAGTCATTGAATTAATACAGATAATGCAATGACTACTCAAAATAAGGATTTTTTTTTTTATTCATTTAAGAAGATGATAGTGGCACAGAATATTACGGTGCTGTGGTATTTGAGTAAATGTGTTGTCGAGGCTGTGCTTTGTGTTTCAGAATGAATGCACACAATGTTTCAGTGTTTTTATTAACACTGTGAGAAAAGTGTGAATGTATTTGCCCCGCGGTGGAGAAGAGGGAACAGAAAACAAGGGAAGAGTTTACTCTGCATATATTAAAGGAAAATGATATTTTTTTTTTTCACATGCAATGTATACATTTGTTTCATAGCTATAAACAGAGAGAACAGAAATACATTAAGATGCTTTTAAAAACACACTGATGTGATATTTTTACATTTAAATCTCACTAAAGGTGATTAAAGATTTAAACCTTCACGACAAACTGCAGAAAATACTGTAATTATTGTCTGTTGACAACAAATAAATAGCACGCATTTAAATAACTTTACAAGAATGCAAATCTGTCTGTCAGAAAATGAAAATTAATTGCATTTATTCACCACACAAAACCAATGTTATCCCTTTTTTATGGAGGATATTTGCATTTTGTTTATAATCAGTCCTCATTAAAAAAAAAAAAGTTTCAGACAGTTATTAAAATGGCCTTAAGTGCAGAACGTGAAGGTTAAAAGAGGAAAAGAAAAAAGTGAGACATGTTGATGGATTAGTAACAAGCCCTTGTCCCAGCATGTACAAGAGCAGCCTGCAGAGACTCACAATGTCGTGCATGTGTGTATGTGTGTGTTTGATGATGTGTGAATGCCATGGCACCCTTTTGTCATCAAAAACGTCCACACGCACACTTCTCTCTGCATTATGCCTCTTAACCACCTGCACCATTTGTGTGTGTGCGTGTGTGTGTGTGTGTGTGTGTGTGTGTGTTAGTGAGTGAGAGATGAGAGAAGAGCAGCCAGCTGGTCCGAAATGTACGGTAAGAGTCCAGAACAAGTGATCAATCCAACTTCATCATTCAGCATCGCAGCAACAAAGCCCACCTGTCTCTCTCAATATCACAAAGACAATCTGCAAAGCACACACCTGTCTCTCTCTTTCTCCATTAGACCAGCACACATTGTTTCCCACCACTGAGTCACTCTAATATTCAAGTACAAACATAAAAAGCACCTGAAGATGCTCGGACGCACAAATATACTCGCTCTCTCCCACACATTCACTATATTAGCTGTGCGCTCTCTCTAATCTCATTGTCTCGTTGTGTTCGGACACGTCTGAGTCCTGCGGGCTCATTAGAATATCTCTCTTTATTAAACACGCACACAAATACAAATACTTTCTCGTGTGTTGGAAACAAACACACACTGTGAGGCAGCCACATTAGTTTGTATTATTTCCTGTGCTAACAACCTTGTTGCAACATGGAGGTTTGAGTGGGAGGGACGAAGATTATGCTTTAGATTTGAGTGTAAAGACAGATTTAATAATTAGTAATAATTAAACGGTAAACAGAAATATAGTGAGTAAGAAATCATAGAAGAAACATTTTATAGATAGACAGGATGCATGAATGAATGAATGAATGAATGAATGAATGAATGAATGAATGAATGAAT
>CAIGQV010016547.1:5234858-5253822 GCA_903798115.1 Danio jaintianensis
CTGCTCGTCTCTTCCTCTGGACATACAGTGTAAAATGTTCTCCCGCCTCAAGCGTTAGATAAACAGGAATATTCGCCTCAAGCGCGTTCGTGCCTGTTGGTGAGCTGCAGGCCGGCATCTTTAAAAACCACTGTCGCATTGGCATTTCCAACAGTCTTCACCTGGTAACGTGGTTAAGCCAGACTTAAGGAAGATATGTTTAAAAGGCATTGGGTATTGTCGGCTTAGAGGAACACTGGCACTTTTCCCCATCCGTTCTGGGGTTTCTCTAAGGATCACATCCTTCCTTCCTTTCCCTCAGAAATCGGAAATCAACCGCTCAAACATTTGTTTTCTTTGATCCTTCAGCGACTCGACTTCCTTTTAATATTTGTTCATCACAGCTCATCACTAGATTTTTTGTTTTTTTGCACCCCCTTCTTCTCCTTTTTATTGCTAGCAGCTACGAAGCCCCCGAAAAGTCATCTGCCGCTCGCTCCTGATATTATATCATAATTAGCAGGGGTCCAGGCTGGCACGCAGCTCGCTAACAGATGGCACGCTAATTCTATTAGCATGTGCGGGACTGGCCGAGCAGCTTTTAGCCCTGGCCGCTACAGCATCGACCTTCAGCCACAGGGAACCACGGCGACAGCCCGGCACTGTCACCATGGGCAACACAGTCCGAGAAAGCCTGCTCTCTTTTTCTGTGCGTCACATACAGCCGCGTTTTCTCTGTATTTCGCACAGCGCCAAGCCAGAGTTTAATAGCCCCGCAGGACATCCAGATCCATTCATAGGTGAGGGGTTGTTTATCAGATATTAAATGAAGCTTTGCACAACCCCAATTCTGAAAAAAAAAAAATTGGTATATTGTGCAAAATGAAGTTACATAAAATCTGTGATTGTCTAAGATAACTTTTTAATTTAATCTAACTTGTTAGCAAAAGTAAAAAAAAAAAAATGCTTTTCACTAGCTGGGTTTCCATCACGTTAATCAACATTTTGAAGTATCTCATGAGAAACGAGTGATGAAAATGTCAAATTTAGAATAAATATCCCTTTCACACTCGTTTGAGGTGGTTTTGGAAAAATTAATTGATGCGAATAATGGGAAGTATAAATGCATTTGCCGAATAAACTCGGCAAATGCATAGTGAACATTACACCCATTTAACTAATCAGATGTCCCCATTATGCTTGCTATGTTTACTGTTGGTTAGGGGAGAGCGGGGCACAAAGTAACACTTTTTACTTTGTGCCAAATAATGAACAAAGTAATGTGGTTAGACAAACCATATTTTTAACAACAACAACACACAAGCCTCTACAAATGAGCACAGAAAGTATGATCGCCAGACCTATGGTTTCTGTGCAGTATTATGCCAGGAGTAAAATTGTTAGTATTTACCCCACCTGCGGGGCAAGTTGTAACAGACAGAGGGTTAGATGTAACACGTGCTTATAAAGTCAGATTTCACACAATTTAAGTTCAGTTTACTTTAAATAGCATATTTCCTCAGTATTTAGCTTTGTTTTTTTTGTTTTTTATTCTACATACATAGCACAGCATGTTTATTTATCTATTAGATAAACACATTTGCATTATTATACAATGCATTTATTTGCAATATTAGCAATAAAAGATTTCTTTTTTCTATTTAAAAACATTTTTTATTTAAAAAGTTCCCAACATTACACTCAAAATTCAAAAATTATTTTGTTAGTTTAATTGGTGTCCAACAGTGTGTGGCTTATTTGTAACATACTGTTACAACTAACTCCGCTGTGTCATGTTTTCCTCAAAACTGGCTAGCAGTCACTGTGTGTTTTTTTACATCTTTTAAAACGGTTCCATCTTTTAGTCTAGAAGATGGTAATCACAACAATATAAGATTTTACTTATTTTCACAGATTAAAAAAATAATAATAAAATAGAGTAAATAAAAAAATACTTTTATGCTGCAAAAATGGATTCTTCTGTGCTTCTCATGCAAATTTTGGCAAACTTTTTCAATAATTGAAGGAAGACGTCTGCTAACACTGTGGTGAAAACCTCGGAAGCATGCCATGGTTAACCCTGAGCAAATACCTTAAGACTCCGTGTTACATTTTACCCCGCATTACTTTGTGCCCCGTGCTCCCCTACTAGGTTACCAATGCTATAGTCAGCTGCTCTAACAGCTTGAATTCACATATGGGTTTTTCCTTTTTTTGCAAACTTGGAAAAGATTTAAATGAAAGCCCGGCTGTTGGCAAACTTAATGGATTTTTAAAATATGAACACTCCCCCCAAAAATTGGGATATAGGAGCAAAATGAAATGGAAAAAGTTCTAGAATATCCCAATGAAACCGTTTTGAAACAGTCCACAATAAGCAAGGAAATTGGTAATATGTGAGGCTACCATGATTGCATATTAAAAAAAAGCATGTTAGTCTTTTTAAGCAAATCTGCCTCCTATAGAAAATGTGTGGAGCTTCAATGAAAAAGAAGAATCAAAGAAGTCTTGCATCATGCTAGATTGGGCATTTTAGGCAGACTGAGAATTTAAAGATTTACTGTAGCTTTTAAAACTTTCACAATTACTATGTTCAATTCTAAAAGGTTAAACATTACAATTAAAAAATGTTTGTGACATTGTTAAACAGCATGTGTGTGAATGCAAGAGTGTATGAGTGTTTCCCAGTACTGGGTTGCAGCTGCAAGGGCATCCACTGCGTAAAACATATGCTGGAATAGTTGGCCGTTCATTCCGCTGTGGCAACCCCTGATAAATAAGGGACTAAGACGAAGGAAAATGAAAGAATGAATGTTAAACATGCCTCTGTCCCATCTTATTTGGAGTGTTAATACAAATTTGTTTGTACACTCAAAAAAAAAAAGAATAATAATAAAAAAATAAAATTGCTGCTTGTTCAAACAACTTATTTAAAAGGAGCTGAATCAACACAATTCTTGAGTTTCATTTGGCACAACTCAATTGTTTTACAATTTTTAAATTGTAAAAACAATTAAGTTAACTTAATCAATTTGTGTTGGGACAACATGAAGGAATTGTGTGGACCCAGCATTTTTTTTTTACAGTTTACAGTATTCACACAACGCAAATGACTTGGTCAGTAAAAACATTGTTTTTTTTGACAATTAAATAAAGGTTACAGAAAATGAACTGAATGAAATCTCATATTCTTGATTTTACTTGCATAAAACATTTTTTGGTTGTACTTGCGTGAATGGGGCTCTCCAAGCTGAGCCTACAATAGCACACTCTCTTCAGGAGGCTAGTGGGATTGAGTCTGCACGCTGATAAACAACCTCAAGAGCCTATTTTTCTTTGGTCCTTTGGGCACTTTTATCAATATGAATAGTACAGAAGAGGGGGAATGATTGGGAGAACATGGTGGAACAGGATGAAGAAATGAAGCGACCCAGATTTCAGCTCAATCTTCCACTTGGCTCTGGAGAGGGAACTTCAACCACATTAAGTGAAACTCCAAGCTGTATTTTAGGAAGAGTACAGCAAGAAGTACATATTAAAAACATCTCACATTTTAAGATGCAGAGTGTGACACACAGTGACCTAATATTGACACCATTGGTAAATATGAGCAATCTATGGGAGAACAATCTATATTTTGATCTTTTGCTTAAAATATTAATTATATTGTTCACATTGACAGCAAACTACTGCAAACCCAGCACAGTGTTATCTAAAAAAGAAATGTATATGTTAAATATAGGTGTGCCACAATTATTGGCACCCCGTGAATTCATACATGCAAGATAGTTTTTGACGTTTTACGCAGCGGATGCCCTTCCAGCCGCAACCCATCACTGGGAAACTCTACACAGAGATGCCAACTGACCCAGCCGAGGCTCAAACTAGCGACCTTCTTGCTGTGAGGTGACAGCGCCACCCACTGCGCCACCGCGCCGCCTAATCAAATTACTTTTCTGATAAAAAAACAATTATTTTAATTTTTAGATAATTTAATCACAGTTACTTACAGTATATGTACTTGCCTTAAATACTGTACATATATTTAATTGTTAATAGATTACAAGATAATAAATAAGATTAAATGCCTTTTTTGTAATTTTTGTTATACAAATATATTTTGCAGAATAATTCCATTTTTCTTATGTTCTTTATTCTAACTTTAGGTTACATTTGTCAGGATAATTGCACATGCTTCAGAAAAAAAGTCGTAAATAATTCATGAAAATATAAGGTATACATTCAGAAAAGCGGAGCAATTGTGTACATACATACTGTACATATTTTGTTTCATATATTTAGCATAATAACCCGATTTTGTTCAATTGAGAATGTTAGATTTGTCCAACAATTGTGCATGCCTAAGATACTATGAAATATTTGTCAATATATGTTATGAATGAAACATGGTGTCATTAATTTAAAACATTTTATTTGTGTTATAAAAAAAAAAGGTTTGTTTTAATTTACAAAAAAACAACTAAAAGTTTCTGTTTGACTACTTACGAGTTTAATATATATTGTCTACATCCGTTGAGATTTATATGGATTTTAAGTAGCATTGAGTCAAGTAATTAAATTATTGAGTAATTAAGTTACTTTTCAGACAAAGTAATTAGAAAGGTAATTTAAATATAATTTGAATTATGGAGTTATTAATTAGTAATTAATAACTTTTTTGAAGTAACTTACCAGACACTGATTTTAGTTGGTATAACCAAAGAAAACAGCTGTGAATTGTAGAAAAATGTTATTGAGGAAATGGAAAGCGGCTAAAAGAAAATGGCAAAAACACTGAAAAAGCCCATTTCCACCATTAGGCCAATAATTAAGAAATTCCAGTCAGCTGAATGATTATGAATCAGCCTGGAAGAGAATGTGTCTAAACTACACTGGTTTGAGTAGACAAAAAAAGAATTGAAGAAGATTGTTGAGACTTAGGGTTAGAAAACTTAAATCTGACATCCTCTACATTACCATTTTTTGTGTGAAAGTGTTTCAAAGAAAGATTCTCCTCTCATCCAAAAACAAACATAAGCATCTTCAGTACACACCAAACCAGTAACCATCCCCAAAATCAAGAGTTTGGTGGGTTTATGAAGTGAACTTCAACAGAAATGTAGGAAACAACAAACAGCTAAAACCTGCTAAAACAGCAGCAGATCATGTGTCAGTTTATAGACAATGCAATGGGACAGATTTGTCACTTGATAACTTCATAGTTATTATAACATTGTTCCAAATCCATTTACCAGCTTAAATCTCAACAGGGCTTTAAAGAGGATTGACAACAGTATAAAGCCACAAGTAACAAGACAATTATCCTTTGGGTGTGATGAAGGAACTGCGCCAGAGTCAGATTTAGGTCTCAATACACCATTCATTTGCCTGTAGTAAAATAAAAAAATATTGAGGCAGGAACTGATGAAGGATTCAGTGGACAAACACAAGACATATACTTTTTCTCTTTGATTTAGTCAATCCCTATTTGACATTAAAAGTTTACAGAGAAGAAATATGAGGTAGACTTGAATCCTGATCATATTAGAGAGGGTGCAGCTTCACTGATAAAAATGTAATAAATTTGAGCCTAGCGAAATGCAATTGTGCTCTTTTTGTGTTGCGGAATAGCTGACATTAAAGCCTCAGCTTGATCTGAAAGCAGAGTCAGAATAACGTATTTAAATAAAAGCCAACAACATCCCAGATTGACCCAGATCTTGATTAAGTATGATAGTTATTGGAAATCTAAAATTTCCTGGAGTACCAATCATATACTGTAATTGTGCTTTCTGGTTAGGTACCTTTTCAAAAAGTACACATTTGTGTACCACGTAAAGTATGCAAATTGATGACTCAAAGGGATAGTTCACCCAAAATTGAAAGTTGTCATCATTTACTCAACTGTTTGAGTTTCTCTTGAAGAGAATATATTTTTGAAACATGTTGGAAACCTGTAACCGCTGACTTCTATAGTATTTGTTTTACCTACTATGGAAGTCAATGGTTACAGATTTTTTACATTTCTCAAAATATCAAACTCATAATGGTTAGGAACCACTTGAGGGTGAGTAAATAGTGAGTAAATATTCATTTTTGGGTGAACTATGCCTTAAAATAAACAGTATATTCATCAGTATCTAAAAGGTACATATTTTAGTATCCTTTAAAAAAGTTCTTGAGCCATTTTAGACCTTAGTAAACATAGACACGTTTAATTATTTGACCAAGAATGAAAATGAATGCTAACAAACTACAAATCTGTCCCAAAAAAGAGGAAAAAATAAAACAGCTTTTAAAGTCAGCTTCATTCAAATAGTTAAACTTATAAGATAATGTGTAAGAAATTGTATAAATTTTATAGGTGTCCAGGGACAGGCTTTACGATGGTTTAAGTCTGACTTAACTGACCGTTACCAGTTAAATATAAATGGACAGCTTTCACAAGTCAGGCCAGTAAAGTATGGGGTGCCTCAAGGATCAATTTTAGGCCCTTTGCTGTTTACAATATACACGCTACCCCTGGGAGACATTATTAGAAGACACAGGATCAGCTTTCTCTGCTACAGTATATGCAAATGATACTCAATTATATATTTCAACAAAATCTGATGAGACGTCTAAACTGTCTAAGCTTACTGAGTGTATTGAAGATGCAAAAGACTGGATGACCAACAACTTCCTTCTTTTAAATTCAGACAAAAAAGAAGTATTGCTTGTTGGGCCAAAATCCTGTACACAGAAGATCTCACAACTTGACCTGCAATCAGAGGGATACAAAGTTAGTATTAGCTCTACTGTAAAAGTTGTATTAGACAGCATCTTAACTTTTGAAAATCATATCTCCCATGTCACAAAAAACGCCTTCTTTCATCTGAGAAATATCGCTAAGTTACGAAGCATGCTATCTATCTCAGATGCAGAAAAGCTAGTTCATGCTTTTATGACCTCTAGGCTGGATTACTGTAATGCTCTGTTTGTTGGTTGCCCAGAATCCTCTATTAATAAACTTCAGTTGTTTTGTAAAGCTGCTTTGAAACATAAATTATTGTAAAAAGCGCTATACAAATAAACTTGAATTTAGTTGAATTGAATAATATGTACTGTAACAAAAGACTACATCAATAGTTATTTACAAAAAGTAGATTTTTGAACATCACTATACAAAAGGAACGTTCAATTGATAAAATGCCAGGAAATCTGTTTATATAAATCAATATCTGCAGTACCATCAAAAATAAAACTACTAGATAAAATACCAACTTTATGCAGAACGCACAGAAATAAGGCACATCTGGATGTACTCAAAAGCCATTGCTGCAGATGCACATCAAGACAATGGATTCACTGCTTAATCTTTGTAACTTTAATGAAACATGAAGGCTGGCGAGGCTTTCTCTCTACTGTTGTTACAGGATTCAAATCATGTCCTTGAGTATCTGAAAGGCATTCTCGCTTTCACAGATTTACAGTAAAAACATCTGCCTATTCCAGAGCCTCAGCGTAACCCCGTGGCCCTCAAGGAATCCATCACTTTCCATTTTCTTTTCACCTTCACCTTCCCTCCATCTCTCACTCTTTTCCCTCATGCTGCTGTCGCAAATCAAGCCACATGCAGCACGAACAGCTGTAGAATAAACCATTTTTTTCTACAGCAATAACTGATAACTATGCAACTGAAAATAGCCTCAACCCACAGTATGCACACTGAACACCTGGGGCTGCAGAATTACATGTTTTCCAAATTAACTACTCTGTAGGTTTCCTGAACAAACAGTTGGCTAATTGGTCTTAAAAGAGTTGATGGTGAAGAAAATACTGTGATCATTTAAGCACAGTCATGTTGTTCAAAAGCCATTCAGTAACATTTGTTTACCTTTGGAACTAGAGAAAAATGCACAAAAGCATGCACAAGTACAAAAATATACATAAAGGCGGCAACACCAATGCTCCAAAAATATGAATTGATTAACTTAAAAGGGATAATCGCAAAGCTCATTGGTGTTGAGCTTTTATGTATATTTTTTTCACCTTCGGAAGAAACATTTTTGCTTTTAATTTAATTAGTTTTGCTTTATTGTAATGGGATGGCACTACTTTGATTGCAATCGTAATTCAAAACTTCATACTCATCTAACAGAAAGTATCTAAATCTCGACAAAAATAAGGTTTTGAATCTCTAAATCAGACCTGTAGCTAGATATATTCCTCTGAAATGTTATTTGTTCAATAAAATTTGAAGTTCTATGAATGAAAAATTATTAGTAAATACTCAACCTTGCTTTTTGAGGGTGTGTTGCCAGATCTAGTTATTATAAGCTTTGCATTGTTGGACTTGTTTTTATTATACTAATACACAGTGTTGGGGAAAGTTGCTTTTGAAAGTAATGCATTACAATATTGAGTTACTCCCCAAAAAAGTAACTAGTTGAGTTACTTAGTTACTTTTTAAGTAAAGTAATGCATTATATTACTTTTGAGTAACTTTTTCATACCTGCCTGAGGCTTGATCTCTTTCAGAACTTGCAGGGTGTTTTTATTTTATTTTTAAATAGAGGAGCTCTGCGTTTAATGACACACTGTATAACCTACACCTTCAATTACCTTTCAAAAAACTAATTAAAAAATTTAGAATAATGTTACCTTCTGCGAACTTCCTGAAGCTACACATGCTGTATATACAGTGATTCAACGTGATTACACTAATTTTATTTCAGCAAATTATTTTTTTAATAGAATTAATTAATCTAAAAAGTAACTCGAGTTACATTTTTAAAAAAGTAACTCAAATATTATTACTTTTTTTTTTTTAAGTAATGTGTTACTTTACTCGTTACTTATTATATTATTACGCAACTCACGTTACTTGTAATGCGTTACCCCCAACACCCCCCAACATTTGGTACATTTTTAATGGGATTAGTTTTTTGCATTTAGATTCATGTTTATGACCTAAATAAATGTTAAAAATTGTCTTAAAAAACAGCAATCCAAAAGCTTCACATGTATTTATATAGTCTAAACAGGTGGTTACATGACGTTTTAACAAGCTAATTACACTATTCTTAATATTTTTTATATTATTTTATATATTTTAATGCAATATTGCATGATTAAAAAACAAAAACCTATATAAATTTTAATTGAGAAAAAAAAATTTAAACGAGACATGATTGTTTTTATATAAACATCTAATGTAGACCTTTATTCACATATTAATAAGCGAACATTTACTGAAACTCAGCCATACATTCTTGACGGACCAAGAACAAACTTCTAAATAAAAGTATTTTCTTGGCAACCAGCTGAAATAAAATTATTTATAATACATTTTATTTCAGTTAACACTTTTAAGTTTTGCAGTTCCAAATATAGACATTTTAGAAAGTATTTAATGAAAACGGCATCATAATTATTTACAAAAAGCAAAGTTGTGAAAGTCGCTATACATAAGGAATTAAAAATGGCACTTAAAAATGGCAGGAATATTTGAAAATAGAGTATTAGTTTAATGAGTATCATTCATTCATTTTTCCTTCGGCTTCGTACCTTATTTATCAGGGGTGTCCACAGCAGAATGAACCGCCAACTATCCCAACATATGTTTTACGCAGCGGATGCCCTTCCGGCCACAACCCAGTACTGGGAAACTATAATGAGTATAATAGAGTAAAATATAATGAGTTCAGAATGACATAAAGGTAAGTAAAAGATGACTGTCTTTTCATTCTGGGGGGGAACTAACCCTTGAAGAAAGCATTATTGTTGTTTTTTTGAGCTCTTTTCTTGCCTCATAGTCTTTCCGGTGCTCTGATGGCTCTATCTGTTCTCATAAAGTTCTGCATCTGTCCTTGAGGATTCATATCCCTCTTTTTCTCCGCTTATTTTCTCCTCCACCAGATCACAATCCAATTCTCTCTATCCTCTGGACTCCCTCATACTCCCTCGACCCCTCCCACCGTCTCTCCCATTTCCATCATCTAATCATCCCTCTCTTCTCCTCAGTATTTACATAGAGAGGTGGACAGGGCGGAGGCTCTTACAAAACGCTTCTCCCTGTAATATCCCCCTTTTTTTTCCCAGACTTTTTCTTTTTCTCCTCCCACCTGTGTCCTGCAGCCGGTAGCACAGAGCAAACACAGCCTGTTATTATGGCACACTAGGTGGGCAAATATCATCAGCCCACTGCCATGCCTATTTTTACACATCAATATTAACACAGGCCACGGAGAGTAGCAAAGCACTCTGGGAAAATGAGACCCCCGGCAGAGGTCTAGCCATGGGGGAGATGTAATTGTGGATGCATACTTATGAAAGCGGATGCAGATATATATAACAAACACCCAAGTGAAAAAGCTTTGCCCTCAGAAACCCATTCAAGTGCATCAGTGACAATCACTGTCTTGTTACTATACATTAGCATAGCCGTGTACCTTAAAAGAACACTGTGATTATATATATTTTTTTGAAGTAGGCTCATTTTACAAGTCCCCTAGAGTTAAACGATTGAGTTTTACCGTTTTTGATTCCATTTAGCCAACCTCTGTATGGAGGGAGCTCTTTAAGCTTAGCTTAGCATAAATCATTGATTCGGATTAGACCATTAGCACCTCACAGAAAAATATATAGGAACTATAATTCTAATTTCAGCACAATAACCAAGGAACTGTACCATGGGTGTAGCAGGCACAATATTATATTACAAAGGGCCTGAAAATAGTCCCCAGCTATGTAACAGTGCTGCGTAATATCATTGCACCTGCTGCAGCCATGGTTCGGCAGGAAAGTTCCTTGATTATTACGATGTAATGACAGTATAGTTCCTAGCCATTAGATTAAATAACAGCAACTTTTCATTTTCAACACAATTAGTACACAATGTAACTACAGAAGAGTCAAGCTTTAAATAAGAAAATCAATTAATGTATTTTTGAATTTTCTTTAACAAAATGCTAATGGTCTAATCTGATTCAATGATCTATGCTAAGCTAAGTTAAACGTTCTCCTGCAAGGCCCAGGACATTGGCTGAATGGATTTTTAAAAATGGTAAATAGACGCACTCTCCTTCCTTTTAATTAATCAATTAATTTATTAGTAATTTAATTTTTGTTTGTTTTTAACTATTATTATCTTATACTGTTTAATTGTAAATATTTACTTTCAGGATTGACAACGTATCTGAACATTTTATTGTGATTGCTGAATGACTGCACTCAGTTGGTTGTAATTTTCTGCACACTTTTATTACTCTTGTTTCCATTTTTCTTTTTCCCTTAGCCACAGCCATGTCACCCTGCAGCCCAAGACCGGTTACTCACTGAAGCTAAGCAGGGCTGAGCCTGGTCAGTACCTGGATGGGAGACCACATGGGAAAACTAGGTTGCTGTTGGAAGTGGTGTTAGTGAGGTCAGGAGGGGGTGCTCAACCTGCGGTCTGTGTGAGTCCTAATGCCCCAGTAAAAGTGAAGAGGACACTATACTGTCAGTGAGTGCCGTCTTTCGGATGAGACGTTAAACCGAGGTCCTGACTCTCTGTGGTCATTACAAATCCCATGGCACTTCTCGTAAAGAGTAGGGGTGTAACTCCGGTGTCCCGGCCAAATACCCTCCATCGGCCCTTACCCATCATGGCCTCCCAATCATCCCCATCCACCGAATTGGCTCTATCACTGTCTCTCCACTCCACCAATAGCTGGTGTATGGTGAGCGCACTGGCGCCGTTGTCCTGTGGCTGCCATCGCATCATCCAAGTGGATGCTGCACACTGGTGGTGGTGTGGAGAGACCCCCCTCATGATTGTGAAGCGCTTTGGGTGTATGGCCATACACAATAAATGCGCTATATAAATACACATTACATCATTATTATTATTTAAGTTATTTTCCCCTTTTTCTTTTATGATTTTTTTTTCTTCCTTTTGTTAAAAAAACTAAACAAAAAAACAACAAAGATAATGATATGTAACAGTTTGCATTGTAATAGTGTTTGTTTGCTTTTTTATTTTTTAATTGAACAAAAAAAAAATGGTAAAACTCAACTGTTTAACTCTAGGAGAGCTGTAAAAAGGGCCTACTATTTCCAAAAAAAAAAAAAAAAGAGCATGATTTAAAAGATGCAAACAAAAATCCAGGATGTGCATTTTCAGCAGTTTTGTGCTTGTTTGTGTTCCCTAATGTAAAATCTTTATGTCTCGTTACTACTCTTCGGATTCAACCTGGAATAGGAGCAAACACTCATTGTTTGCTTTACCAAAAACAAGGCACAGCTGGATTCATTTGAGGGGGTCTATGTAAATTTCCCCCCATCTTTTACATTAAAGAGCAATTGGTTCCTACTTATCTGCATCCTGCAACACTGTAAATCACAGCAAAACACACCCAAGCCGAAAACCGAACTGGAGAAACGAGAATAAATAACATGTAAAAAGTTCACGGCACACCTGGAAGTGTGCTGAGTAAGCGATCTGAGTCCTCTCGGCGCCATTAAACCCTGCGCCATTATAAGCTTGTTTCCTTTCACAGCGAAAACTCTTTCAGCCAGAACCCATTGTTCTGCCGGCTCTGACTGGGAAAGAGCAATCTTATTATAGAGGAGCCAAAATGCAGGCACAGAATAGCTTTACTCTATGTCATCGGCTGTAGATCCATTCGGCCTGAAGCAGGCGGTCAGGAGGATTAGAGCTCTTATTCCCATCTCTGGAAGTATAAAAGCACTGCCTGATTAGAAAGAGAGAAACTGCTCCATTTTTTTAAGTCGTTCTAACACTGAAATCCAGTTAAAGATCTATAATATCGGAGTACATGAAGATTATGTTTCTACTCTAAACAATTGTAAGATATGTGATTGTTAGATGAAATACTCTTTTTCTCAACAAGGAGATAAACACGTATGAAAACATTAATACGTTTAATACTCTCCATTTTAATATTTGTAAGTTATTCCTGAGATTACAAAGCTTAATTTTGCAGCATTGTTACTTCACTCTTCAAGTCATTCTAATTGATTAACATTTTACTTTGCAACACAATCTTATAGCAACTTTCTGATATAGTGGAAATTTAAAAATGCAATCTCATTTGTACATTTTAGTATGATTTGCTCATCCTCCAATGATGGTTTGGTTTAGGGTTGGGGTTTGAGGACACATTTCTGTAAGATAGAAATCATATAAATATGTATGAATTAGCCATTTTTCTGTCCATATGTACATTATCTATGTGTCTTCATGAGATTATTATTTTTTTGATTGTTTTTATTAATAGCAGGTTTAAAACAGAGTATCCGCTGGGTCTTAAAAATTCGTACATTTCAAAAACAACATTTTAGGCTTTAAAGTCTTAAATTCACTGAAATATGGGGTTGTAGGTCTAAAATCATTTTAAACGGGCCTTAATTTCCCTTTGTTTATGTAAAGCTACTCAATCGATCCAACACACATCCAATCACCTAACTAATATTATAACAGCATGTTGTGCATCCATTTAGTTTTTAAAGATTTTTTTTTTTTTTATGTATGTATACAACTAGGGTCTGCTTATTATTTAAAATGTATTATTATTTTATTTAAAATATGTGGCTAAGAAATAACTAATAAAAATTTTAGAGAAGTTTTTTGATTGGGCAAGTACTGTACATTGTTTTTTCTGCTGGGCCATAAAAAAAAATCCTTAGCGTTTAGCCCTATACAAGTCTGAAATTTCATTCTTCATGGTCTTAAAAAGGTCTTAAAAAGTCTTAAATTTGACTTGCTGAAACCTGCAGTAACCCTGTATTAATTTAAACAAATATCCTTAAAATTGGGCATCCGCTGTGTAAAACATATGCTGGATAAGTTGGCGGTTCATTCCACTGTGGTGACCCCAGATAAATAAAGGGACTAAGCCGAAGGAAAATGTACAATATTTTAAGAGTAGAGCAAGTCTCAAGAGTATAAACATTTAATATATGTTTTTCTTTTTTAATGGTTGAGAGTGCACAAAAATACTGCAGGTACTGAAACGGTCATTATATGACATCACACTGTACATCTTTTTTATATAAACATAAATACAGCAGAACGTGTAAGAACTTCGAAGGAATTGCAGTCAACACAGGCTCATTGGAAATACTCGCTTTAGCCTACATTATTGCAAAAATGTTATTAAACGTATGTTTCACCTTGGTTTCTATGTAAAATGAATGCTACAGGGCAGAATGACGCCAACAGCCTTTTTTTCTGTTTTACACTAATGATATTTACACGGACATATTATTGATCAATGTCGACTTGTGATGCAAAGCACTCAGGTTTGAGTCTAGTGAAGCATGGATTGAAAAAAAAAGTTAAAAGCAATGTAAAATAAAGGGAAAAACTACCTTGTAGTGCAGTGGTCCTCAACCACTGGGCCACGGAACGGTACCGGTCCATGGATCAATTCGTACTGGGCCGCACAAGAAATCATTAATTGTTTCCGTTTTATTTATTATCTGAGTGTGAACGATCTTTTATTTTGAAAATTGTCTCACTTGCATCTCAGTCACTTGAGTGCCAAAATTTAACCCACAAGCAGCAAAATGAGCAAAATTTGGGTAAGAAACAGATGGCGAACTGCCAAGGAATGGATCTGCAACCCATTTGTCAACAAATCAGGTGAATCCAGCATGTCTATGCAAGAAGATCAACTGCTGGAGATCGCAAATGACAGTGGCCTTTTGGGGGCCGTTCGCATATCGCGTCTTTTCTAGAGTTCGCGCAAGTTTGTTATTTCCAATGGAGGTGCGCGGCGTGACGCACCCAGTTGAATGAATGGCGCGAGCGCACCGCAAGTCACGTGACAAGAACTGACCGATAAGTTTCATACTTTGTATGGAATATACACATTTGGGTGGACTAATTATCTCAGACAAACACAGAACATCCAAACACACTGCAGTGCTTTGTCATTTTTCAAAGTTACGTATTTAAATTTCACAAAAATGTAGACAGCACCCTCTAGTGGATTTGTCATCTGAAACATACCAAAATGCACCCGAAGCAATGTATTTGTTTCCGAAAAATGTAGGATGATGCACATATTTCCAATAAACCTGGGTTGGTTACATTACACACACAAAGTCTGGTTCACTTCACAGTAGACTGGAAGTATAATTCTAACTGAAATCGACAATCAATTTTCATGTTTGATAGCTTAAAGCTGCTTGCTTTAAAACAATCTACAATATAATTATGTGTTATGTGACTTGACTGTAGTACCAAATTACCAAACATACAAACAGCTACCATCGGACCAGCTTCCAACTTCTGTAATTGTAGTTGTATGTTTATTGATGTATTGGAAGGGAAATAAAAGAATATATTTACATTTACATCTCAATTCCAGTCTCATAAGTGTGGGTGGCTTGAGGTTTTCACTAACAGTCAACAACTGCTGATGCCTTTTCAACTTCTTTTTCAACCATTCAGTCATTTTGCTTAGACAGCATATAGCAACGTCTGCCTCGAAATTAAAAAGGATGTGCCACATAAATGCTAATCTGATGACAAGAATGTGTCACCTGGCCATTTAAATCAGCTGTGAATTTGGAGTATGATCCAAATGCTATAGGAAGAAAGCAAGGAGAATAAAGTGCACAGTAATGTTGCGCACACACACACACGCACACATGTCCCTGTACCAGTTCAGCTCCTTTGGGGGAAAAGCAGAAAAGAACAGCAAATGAAGGACATTTTACAGAACTCACAACCTTTCCAGGCATGAGCTGTGTTCAGCATCCTAAACTGAAAATGTCCATTGCTTACTACTGTATGGTTTGCTCATCAAAATGCCCACAAAAATCGTACAGACGCTTGGGACAATTTAAAGGGACAGTTCATCCAAAAATGAAAATTCTGTCATCGTTTACTCACGCTTGGCATGTTATTCATTGACTTCCAAACACTCAAAAAATTATTGTTGCTGCTTGTTTTAATTGCTTATTTAAAATGAGCTGAATCAACAATTCTTGCGATTTTTTTTGACAACTTATTGTTTTATGCTCAATCCACTTAAATTTGTAAAAAAAAAAAAAAAACAATTACATGAACTTAATCGATTTAAGTTGGGACAACAAAGGAATTGTCTGGAACACAGCCTTTTTTTACAGTGAAGTATTTGTTTTTTTCACTATTTTATGTCAGTGGTTACTGGTTTCTAAGATTCTTCAGTATATCTTATTTGTGTGTTCAACAGAACACACACACACACATACATACATATATATATACTTTTTTGGGCCGTATATAGTAGATCACCTGCAGCTTATGAGTATCGGCTCTACATATTTGCCACACTCATATTACACTAATTTGTGCTGCGCTTATTGCATTGTTTAATATGAGAATAAGATTTTACATCTGTATTCTTTAATTTGCTCATTGTCTGCGAGTCATCCACAGAATTGTCCTTGCCCATCAACACTGTTTTGGAATTGTGTGCCCTCTCAAATTTGCCGTTTGGTAAATCTGGCCCTATAAACTAAAAATAGACATCTTATTACCTTATAATAAATTATCTTAAAAATGATTACCTTCATGTCCACATGACCATTAACAAAATCTGATCAAATCCAAATGTGATGTTAACCCTTGTGTGCTGTTGGGGATGTTTTCATCCACTCTGGGGTGATTTTGAGTCTTAATTTGTCGACAACTTTCTCTCTGTTTCAGCAAATGAAATGATTTTTGGTGACAAATCTTATTTTGACCCATATTTTAGGAAAATGCTTTTAAAAAAATGTAAATAAAATTTCAAAAACTCAACAATACACTTTGGACACCATGTTATCATGCATTCTTGATTGTTGGTGGTTTTCCCTGTTGGGAAGAGGCAACGTTAGCAACAGTTGCAGTGCAAAAAAGCGTAGTTTCTGGCTTTTATGTGTAGTATAGTGCGTGCGTGCGAGCGAGCAAGCGTAAGAGAGACCTTTGCACACTTATCTTGAAATAGCTGAGAAAATCAAAATCATCACCTCAGCTCTCAATACATAGTAAGCATATGTATGCACACACACACTATAATTTGCTGTTTTACTTCATAGAACTACATATAAAAAACAGAAACTTTTTTGCACAGCCCTATATAAAGGGTTAATGCTGCCAAACTGATGATCAACCATAAAAATGAGAAAGTTTACCTTTTCCCAACAGGGAAAACTACCAACAATCAAGAATGCATGATTATATGCTGTCACGGCTTGGCAATAAAAATGTCGTTATAATGGAAGTCAATGCGGCAAAAACAGCCATAAACATAACGAAAGGGTAGATCAATTTGAACAGTACATGAGGGTTAAATGATTGAAATATTAACTTAAAAAAACTAACTGTATTGTTTCTAAGGGAATTGGCTGATGTTTGGAATTGTTTTGAGAATCACAGGGAATAAATTAACCATGTTTTTCTGATTCAAGGCAAAAAACCTTGATGAAGTAAAAACAAAATGAACCAAACAGGACCACACAAACACACACACACACACACATCTGCACAAAATGCTTACACCATACATAAACCGTTATGCCAAACCTAACATATTTCGTTAAAGCGTTAAATCTTGCTTTATTTTTGTGCAGCATCAGGAAAGATTAAAGACGGCTCCGTCTCTGCAGTGTTAAACAACGCTGGCTCTGCAGAACACAGCTCAAAATCAAACCCAATCAACTCAACTGCACTGCAGGGACGACTAGCCTTTTCCACTTCCTGCAGTTCCGCAAACCGATGCAGAAACATCTGAACCCCCCCCACAGACTCCCCTGATAGCAGACTCGTGCTTGATCCAGATCGCACTAAATCAAAGCTAAATTAAAGCCAACTGTCCTCTGATACCTTACACTGGTCTCCGAGATGAAATCAGAAACTATAATCGTCCACATGCCATCCATTCATGAGCTTCAGCTTCTGGGCTTTTAAGCATGTGTTCATTAAGTTTTATTTTAGTACACATATTGGATACAGATGCACAAATGCATGCAAAATTTGTAACAGCCGAGAAAAATGTATCTTTGTTAATCTTTTCTTTAGACGCACTGATTTAATTGAAGGATTTTTCACATATATATATATTTAGATGCTAAAGTTTGAAACATTCCCCAATAATCAACACTGACCGACAGATGTTTTGCTTGTCACTTTTGATATATTTTACATTTTATACTGTACATAATTTACAAAAAAAAAGTCTTTTGGATTTCTTTAAGGCACTGAAGGTGAATATTTTTTGAAAAAAGCTAATAGTTATCCCCATACTTCCACGTTTATTATATCTGTGGTAATTTGCGTACATTTCTAAAATGAAAATCTAGAAAAACGATGCATGAAGTTTAAAAAATTGTTTAATACATTTTTATTTATTCATTTTCCTTCAGCTTAGTCCCTTATTTATCAGAGGTCTCCACAGCGAAATGAACCGTCAATTACTGGTACTGGGAAACACCCTTACACTTTCACATTCACACACACACACTCATATACTACGGACAATTTAGTTCATCTAATTCACCTATAGTGCATGTCTTTGGACTGTGGGGGGAAACCGGAGCACCTGGAGGAAACCCACGCCAACGCAGGGAGAACATGCAAACTCCACACAGAAATGCCAGCTGGCCCAGCCTGGACTCGAACCAGTGACCTTCTTGCTGTGAGGTGACAGCGCTAACCACTGAGCCACCGTGCCACCTATTTTATTCACCTACACTGTAAAGCAAAAAAAAAAAAACTAAAACGTAAGGTAGAAAACGGCAGCTGTGGTTGCTGGAATTTAAAAGATTGTAGAATAAATCTCTAAATTTTACGGTAAATTACCGTACACCAATGTTTTGAAGCACTAACCTCTGCACAACTTAACTTTGCCACACAGACAAAAACACAAACATAAGCAAGTTACGGTTATTCATGTATATATACATATATATATATATATACATATATATATATATATATATGTATATATATATATATGTATATATATAT
>CAIGQV010016547.1:5253922-5263922 GCA_903798115.1 Danio jaintianensis
ATATATATATATATATATACACACGCACACATATATATATATATATATATATATATACACATATACACATATATATACACATATACATATATATATACACATATACATACATATATATACATATATACATATACACATACATACACATATACATATATATATACATACATACATACACATATACATATATATATATACATACATACATATATATATACACATACATACATATATATATACATACATACATATATATATATACATACACACATATATATACATACATATATATACATACACACATATATATACATACATATATATACATACACATATATACATATACATACATACACATACATACATACATATATACATACATACATACATATATATATATACATACATACATATATATACATACATATACATATACACATATACATATACACATATACATATATACATATATATATATATATACATATATATATATATATACATATATATACACACATATATACACACATATATATATATATATAACAATTTCCTGTAGAATTTACAGTAACTTACTGGCAGTAGTTTGCCAGTAACTTACTGTAAAACAATTACAGGAAAAATACTGTATTTAAATTTACAGCACCATTTATGTTGCTGTATATGTATTTACAGAATTGTATGTATATCTTTACTGTAAAATATACAGTAATTTTCACAATGCAACTTTTTAAACACAGTAACACTGCATAGCTGCCCTACAGTGAAATACAATTTATTTTACAGTTAAATACTTAGTCATTTACAAAAATCGTTAACAGTGAGGCTATGGATTTTTACCGTATCGTTTGTTACAGTTTTTAACCATTGAAATCACAGACATTTTTTACAGTGTATTAGAGTCAAATGTTTTGAGAGTGTTTTTATTAATCCGTGCTTTAGAAAATACTTTGAACAGTCAAAAGGAAAACAAAAATCACAATTATTTGTAGAATAAAATGTATAATCAGGCAAATTATGTATGAAAAGAATCCCCCTGTAAAAACCCGCAGAATGTATACTGTTTATGAATAAAACTGTGAGGTCTGGTGTATGTAAGAGCTGCTGAAGTTTATGGCTCAGTGCAGGAGAAAAGGCTCATTTTGAGAAAAAGGCCTTTAAATATAATTGAAATCTACAGGCATAACTTGATAAAGTGCAACAAAAGAAACACTTAAAAGTGCATTTAGAAATGTGTCTGATCTGAAAAAAAAGGAGGAAATGTGTTAACTTACTCTAAAAAAAATACAGAAAACATCTTATCTTTTGCTATTTAACAAAAGTTTTAACAATATACCAACTGTTTTGGCTGTGCGTGTGTTTGTGTGTGTTCACTGTAATCAGTGTGTGATCTTACACCTGGAGGAGGAGTGCTACTCTCAACATTGTTATTAACTAATATTGCACTGATGAGCTTCCTAATTACAGTGTTTTATCAGCTGGCTCATTCAGTCAGAAAGAAGTGGAACACACATCCTCACACACACACTCATGCACACACCTAACAATAATGAAAGGAGAGATGAAAAGGGTGGAAAAAAACTAGCAATATAATATCAATATAAATGTAAAATTAAAAACGTACAACAACAACAGCTACTACTACTATTTATACTGTTATTAATAATAATTATTATTATTTTAATAAATGCAGTAACACACAATTCTTGGCAGACCTGCTCACCAATTCCATGTTGCAAGCGTTGCTTAATTAATAATAAATACATATGATTATATTATTATTAATACTATTATTGGTATATATTGGTATACTATAATGGTAAAAATGTACAATAATAGTTCACTATCTTTAATATCTTCATTAAAACTGCACTGTCTGATATTAATGGCTCAAGCCTCCATTAATAACTCAAATTACATTTCAGAATTAGCAACTTTGGGTCTGCCTTTTTGTAGTAATTCAATGAAATACTACCATAAATATAATTTTAAAGGTAGTAAAATTGGAATTCTTTTTTCTTAACTTGCTAGACTTTTTGTGGCAGAAAACCACAGGGAGACCTGCACACAAAAAGGATGGCAGTAATAAAGAATTTTGAAGTGGAAAAAAGGTAAGAAAGACTATATAGGGCAGTGTTGAAAAAAACATATCCTCTAAATGGTGTTAAATGCCTGAGCATGCAGTCATATCATCTTAGAAAACTATATTTAAAAAGAAACGCCACTTGAGTACTTGCAAGGCAGAGAAACTCATGGATTATTTAGTTTGACCTCCTGAGGTTGACCATCAACATTGCCGAGGTTAAGCATCTGCTTTCATTGACTATCTGTTTAAAGAGAAGGAATGAGAGACAGAATTAGTTTAAGACCATATTTTACGGCATATTAGCAAAAAGCTTTTGGTTCGAGTGTGATTGTGTGTTCAGAGTTGTCATAACTCATGAGAACATGTGCTGATGTCTCTAACCGGCTTCGCTGTGTGCTTTCTCCAGTCCTCCACCGTCTCATTAGCGTCTGGAGGTCCAGCGTTGTTTAAATGATTTAAGCTGTTTTCTGTCATCCTTCACGGGGACGCTGCTTAATTTCAGATGTACGAGAGTCCTGCTTCAATGAGAAGACAATAAAACAACTTCTTGCCTTGTCCCATCTAACGTAGCACATTTTCTGCAAAATAACTTGTCTCAATTTCAACGCGAGGGAAAAAGAAAAACATTAGTGGAGGGCAATAAATCACGTTTTATAATATGAGATAACCTTTTACCAATCTTCTATATGGGATTGCATCAAGATTTCTTAAAGGGATTCTGTACAGTAGTTCACCCAAAAATGAAAACTTCCTGTTTATTTACTCACCCACAGGTCTTCCAAGATGTAGGCGACTTTCTTTCTTCAGTAGAACATTAAAGAAGATTTTAGCTGAATCAGTGGTCCTTGGTGGTTCATATAATGGCAGTCAGTGGGGACAGTCTTAATGTTATCTTAGATTTAATGTAAATGCATAGAAACGAGTCCAAATCAATAGCCATGGCTTCTGATGACACACCGAGGTCTTGTGAAGTGAAATGATCGGTCTGTGTAAGAAATTGAACATTATTTACAATATTATTAGCTTTAATCCACAGCCTGGTCACCAGTTAAAGCGAAAGGACTACAATTTTGCAGAGAACAGTTTGACCATACAGTATATGTAAAGTTGAAGTTAAAATTATTAGCCATATTGTGATTTTCTTTTTTCTTTTTCAAATATTTCCCAAATTATGTTTAACAGAGCAAGGAATTTTTCACAGCTTTTCCAATAATATTTTTTTCTTCTGGAGAAAGTCTTATTTGTTTCATTTCGGCTAGTATAAAAGCAGTTTTTAATTCTTTAATACCATTTTAAGGTCAATATAATTAGCCCCCTTAAGCTATATATTTTTTCAATTGGCTACGGTACAAACCGTTGACTTGCCTAATTACCCTAACTTGCCTACTTAACCTAGTTAAGCCTTTAAATTGCATTTTAAGCTGAATACTAGTATCTTGAAAACATATTATGTAGTCATCATGGCAACGATAAAAGAAATCAATTATGTTTACAAACTATTATGTTTAGAAATGTTTCAAAGAACAAATCTTCTCTGTTAAACAGAAATTGGGGAAAAAAATAAACGAATTAAAGTTCAACAAGAGGGCTAATAATTCTGACTTCAACTGTATACACACACACACGCATGCACGCACGCACACACACACACACAAACAAACATTGAAATATGTCAAGTATAATAAGGGGTTTAGATGAATGAAACAGGAAGGCAAAATATTCTGTATGGTAAACAAGAGAAATGCAATCCAGTGATAATAGCCCAAGTGGCAACACACACATTAATTATAGGTGCGTCTGTGTGTGGGCCAAACCTGACATTTCTCATCTTGTGAGAACCAGCCACATACTAAATGATGTTTACCTGAAAATAGAAATATACATTACTTTATCTGCATAGACAAACAGTATCTTACCGTATCTGAAAATCTCACATCAATATTGTCAAAAACTGAAATGTTTTCCCACAAGGTGACAACTTTGGTAAAAGGTTTTGATCCACTTCAAATGTTGACTGCTGTACACCGTTAACGATTTTTGTAAATTACACAGTATTTAACTGTAATATGAACTGCATTTTACAGTGGGACAGTTATACAGTATGTTACTGTATCTTAAAGTTGCACTGAGAAAATGACTATATTTTACAGTAAAGATATACCGTAAATACATATACAGCAAGATAAATGGTGCTGTAAATGTAAATAAAGTAAATTTTTGCTGTAACTGATTTACAGTAAATTACTGTAGATTCTACAGGTAATTGTTGACAGTGTACATAGAAAATATACATTTCGATGACAGATTTAGGGAACAGAAAACAGTGTTCGATCATTATACAAACACTAGACGTCCCCATAAAAACAACCATACACAAGTGTGCATGTAACCAACTCATATATTTGCCTCATGTCTGAAAAACACTAAATGAGTCTCGCACCTCCTCCTTTCTTCCACCCCTCTGTTTATCTCTCTCCTCATTTATGTCCCTGTTCTTTCCCTTTCATGCCCTTCTCCTCCTTTTTTCGCAGTCCTATTCCACGCTCCCTTCTTCCCGGACCATCTAAAGACATGTCGCCGCGAGCGTTTGCGAGCTGCCACGATGCCGTCTGTCTGAAGATCCTCTGACACTGAGCTTGTGTGGGATTCATCTGTCAATCAGAGACTTTACACACAAGAACACACACGCGCACGCCAGGCAGAGAAATATTAATCAGATCACTTTCAAAAGAGCAGTAAGCAAACACAGAGAGACGTCGTTTGGATTTCTGTCTGCCACGGAAAGATGCGCACATGCACAGACAGCTTAATGAAGAAGCGCAGACAGATATGTGGAGAATTGATCCTCCTAAAATGACCTTGGTGACAATAGTGCACATTGCAAGAGCAGTGCTCACACTCATTTGGCTGAATTAGACATACACACACACTTATTAGAAGCATAACAATACCGTAATTTATAATAATGTAACTGTTCAAATTAAGAGCTACTTTTTAAGGGTGGAATAATTAAAACAATACAAATAATACAAACAGATTTTACTATTGCAATCTGTTTCAGAGTAAATAATGATCTAATAAATGTAAAAACAATAATAATAACAAATAAATAAAATCTACAATCCAAGATCGTTGTAGGCAATTCAAGGACATGAATTCATTGTCAAAAAATGAGCCAAAAGTGTATAATAGTCAATTTCATATTGATAGTTAATAAAAAAAAAAAACATTGACTTAATAATAAAAATGCAAAATAATAATAATACTTCTGCATTTTTATTGGAATAAATCAATACATAAATAATTTTTTGTTTGTAATTGTTGTTGCTGGTATTAGTTTTTGGCAAGACGTGCTAAGAGAGATTTTTTTTAAAAGAAAATAAATGTGTTATTGCAATCAGTCAATCAATATATAAATATATTTTTGTTATAACGTGACCATTACTATTAGATTTTTGGTGATTTTTTTTATGAAAAAATCTGACACATTAAAACATTAAAATCATTTTTTAAATGTTGATTAAAACATCCCAAAAAAAGCCATTTTTAAATGTAATATTTCACAAAACCACTGATTTACTGTATTTTATTTAAACAGACATAAGACCGTTATGAGTTCTTATAACACACACACACACAGACACACATACAAAAAAAACTAAATATATTGCCTCATTAAATAACTTAGAACTTAGAAGCTAACCCAGAAGTTTTTTTATGTAGCTTCACCTTAGAATGTTTTAAATGAGTAGCTTGATGATCGAGTATCACACACTAGCTCAACACTGACACACACAGTACAGAGTAAGGTGACTGAACCACACATCACCTTGTACAGTTTGTTAGGAGCATGCATTAAAATACACTCAGACCTTGTGCAGTTTGTTAGAGCAGAATTGTGAAACTGGCGAACAGAACACACGCACACGCGCACACACACACACAAACAGGCAGGCGAGTGAAATCCCTGACTGCCTCCAGCCTTCACTTTGCATTTTGAGTGAAACTAAAGATTAAAGCCCTTCTCAATACAAAACCCCAACAGCAGCACAGCCAATTACACCTCCTAGACCTACCAGAGAGAGAGATAGAGAGAGAGAGAGAGAGAGAGAGAGAGAGACAGGGGAAGCAAAGAACTGGACTGAGAAAGGTAGAGAAAAGAAGGACAGACTCGCAGAAAACAGAAGAAAGAGGAAGAAAGTAGGAGGCCAAAAAACACAGCTTCTCCAAGAAAACAGTCAAAGGGAAGAGATGAATGTGTGTTGAAAACATTAAACTCAGAGGTTACTTAGACAGATAGGTGGAGGTAAAAAGAGAATTTGCGTTGTTATACTGTGGCTATACCGCAAAGCGCAAATAACACTTTCAATCAGAACAAAGTAAAACATACTCTAAAAGTAGCAGCTCCTTTTAATGCTGACGGTGATTACAAAGTTGTTTTTTTAGAGCAATCAAGGAGTCTTACGCTCTGGCCGTGTTGAAGATGGAGGGAGATCAGGAGCAGGAGAGATTAAACAAGTGCACTTCCACTGCGTTTCAAGCTGTGGTTGAGGTACAGGCTCATTATTGAGGGAAAGTGTGTGTGATGGATAAAACCAGCATTAGTGAGGGGGATTTAGTTAGGAGGAAAGTGCAAGTGTGCTTCTGTAATGCTCAGGAAGAGGATATTAGGCTGACCGAGTTTGGAAATGGTGGATCTACATTTTTTGGTCATGTCTCAAAACGCAGTGAGCTTTTGGCAACACAGATAAATTCAGCATTGAGAGCTGGCCTAAAATCTAGCGAGCTGTGGTGTACACTTTAATAATATATTTAGGGATTTAACCCTTGTCTGCTGTTGGGGATGTTTTCATTCACTCTGGGGTGATTTTGAGTCTTAATTTGGCCACAACTTTCTCTGTGTTTCAGCAAATGGAATTTTTTTTTTTTTTGGTGACAAATCTTATTTTGACACATATTTTGGGAAAATGCTTTGGAATTTTCAAAAACTCAATACACTATAGGAAAATTGACTACCCTTTCTTTAGGTTGGTGGCTGTTTTTGCCCCATTGACTTCCATTATAATGCCATGTTTTGATTGCAAAGCCATGACAGCATATAATCATACATTCTTGATTGGTGGTGGTTTTCCCTGTTGGGAAGAGGTAAAGAGGTGATCATTTGTACTTTCAGAAATTCGATACCCTTTCAGAACAATACACAAGGTCAGACTCAAGTGAAGTCACGAATGAAATCCTATGAATTTATATGAATTAGCCACTTTTTCGATTTTTTTCCTTTTCCCATCAATACATAAAATGGTTACATTTTCTCATGAGACTAGGTTGGTTATTTTGACCAACTGCCATTTTCTGTGCAATCAATCAATCAACCAATCATACATTTACATTGTCATTTAGCCAAATGTTGCATTTTGTCCGATCTGAAGTAGAATTAAGGAGGCATTCAGTGATTCAATAAGAAGAGGCAATATATAAAATAAGTGCTAATTCTACAAAGGACAATGAATCAATAAATCAATCAATCCCTGAAATTTGGAAAAATTCATTTTTAACTTGAATATAAAACAAAGAGCTTCATCCAGTACATCCAGTAAAAACCAAGTAAACTGACATTTAAAGTGCTCTTTCAATTTGTTCCATAACTATACATTTAATCAAAGGAATAAAATAGAAAATGCTATATTTTGCCATTTTAAATCGCTGTTTTCTATTTGAATTCAGTTTAAAATGTAAATTATTCCTGTAACAGAAAAGCTGAACCTTCATCAGTCATTGGAGCTCAAGACATTTATTATTATTATCAGAGTTGAAAGCTGATGTGCTGCTTAATATATTTATTTTTTGCTATTACAATTAGTATTATATTGTGATACTTTGATTATATATTTATTTGTTTGTTCATTAATTCCTATTCTCTTTTTGTGTTAAAGTTCTTGTTCTTGCTGAGTAAAAATAATCATTCATTTTAACACAAATAAAAAAGAAACTTAAAGGCCAATACACTACTTTAATCAGCACTTAACTTTTATCAGTTGTTTAAATGAGTACTTTTAACACATTTAAAATTCACAGCCTTCTCAAAACCAACGTGTTCCGAGCGAGGTGCAAGACATTGGAAGTGAAGGCTTGCAGTCCACTTGCTGTAGGGCTTGTGGGACACCGGAGGTCTGGAGGGGGGATTTTAATCACTAAGCCCCTGCATCGTTACTAACGAGTCTTGCACATACGCTCAACTGCAATCAAAGCAGCACGTCCAGCGAGATTTCATCACAATCATACTAATGAGCCCCGCTTTTACGTGTGCTACCATGAAGACCAAACCAAACACATACGCTTCAGTCCCTCTAGTCTTCAGTTCTGCTCTTCTCTCATTCTTGCACCCTCTGGCTCCATTTTGTTCCCTATTAGGCGACAATAAACACAAAGGGGTTATATAATCCCCTTTTTCATAAATCGTAAAATAGATCTCGGGCGTCCACAGAATGTGTCTGAAGATTCAGCTCCAAATACCACACAGATTATGGATTATTGCTTGTCAAATGTGACCCTATTTGGGTGTGTGTAAAACCACACTGTTTTGTGGGTGTGCCTTTGAATACAAAAGACATGCTGCTTACCAGAGAAGGGCGGAACCCTTACAAATTACTCTAACACTCCGAAAATAAGCCAAACAATTACAGAAATTAAGTCAAGTCAAGTTTATTTATATAGCGCTTTTCACAATATAGATTGTGTCAAAGCAGCTCAACATAGTTCTAGTAGAGTCCAGATTACAGAGTTGAATTCAGTTTAGTTTAGTTCAGTGTGGTTTAAATTTAAATTTAAAAACTGCTGAAAGTTCAAACACTGTAGAGCAAATCCACCGAAGCACAGCTCCACAAGTCCCGATCCGAGCAAGCCAGTGGCGACAGTGGTGAGAAAAAAAAAAAAAAAAAAAAAATTCAATTGACGAAGTGAAGAAAAAACAAACAAACTCTAGAGTAACTAGGCTCTGTTGGGCACGACCATTATTCTTCTGGCCAAACTTCCTGTGTGGAGCAGCAGTCTAGGCGCCGGAGGCTGAAGAAGCTGGACGTCCATCGTGGAGAAGCTGCAGATATGGTACTACTAAATTACCAGTAGTACCATATCTGACGCCATGTTTTATGGCAGAAAGGCTAGCCGTGTTTAATCTATGTTGGTCCAAAACATCCCGGAATTTGGCATGGCATTTGGGAAGAATAAATGCACAGTGACCAAATATCTACAGTTAATATATTAAATTGTAAAATTGACTATTTAAAAAAAAATTTTAAACCCTGTGAATGTTGAGTCTCTGTAAATTATTTGGTATGGTTTCATTTACTTACATATAACAACT
This sequence comes from Danio jaintianensis, assembly GCA_903798115.1. Lineage (NCBI taxonomy): Eukaryota > Metazoa > Chordata > Actinopteri > Cypriniformes > Danionidae > Danio > Danio jaintianensis. Next base: position 5,263,372 of record CAIGQV010016547.1, read on the forward strand.
GTATTTTCATCTGATATATAAAATAAACATAGATAAATAAATAAATGAAATAGAATTTAGGATTTAAAAAAAACTATTAGACGCAATTAATAGAAAGAAACCATTGTAATGTATTTGAAGCATATTTAAAATATGCAGTTGCCTTACATATTTTCAGTTATTTATTTATTGCTGAATGTAACAGAGTTGACCTCCGTATTGCAGGAAGAAACACTGAGGGTTCATTACTGTTTAATAAAACTAATTTCAAGAATATTTGCTTGATTTATGCCCTGCTTGCATTTGTTGGGGCTTATTATGTTCAGTTTAAATTAATACCGACTGCTCAAATTTGATTCGTTTTGGAATTTTATTAAATTTTCAAGCCTACACTGTTCATACCCAAAAACGTTACAACAGTGTGCAAAATCACACTTTACAAGAATGCTCCATTAGTTAAAGCTAGTTCCTATATTTTTTACAGTGGAGTTAGGACAGTTCCTGCACAATTAAGGAACAATTATTTTAAGATACAATAAACAGTTTCTTCAACAACCTCAAACTACAACTCT
>CAIGQV010016547.1:5265463-5275538 GCA_903798115.1 Danio jaintianensis
TACCACAGCCATTAAACCCTAAAACACAAGCTAAAGTGAGTGAGCTCCAGAAATCATGCAGGGTGAACGGTGTATTTGTTTATGTGCGTGTGTGTGTGTGTGTGTGTGTGTGTGTGTGTGTGTGTGTGTGTGTGTGTGTGTGTGTGTGTGTGTGTGTGTGTGTGTGTGTGGGGGATGAAGTAAGGAGGTAAATGTTGAAGAGATCAAATGAAATGTTTGGGTAATAAAAGGTATGAAAATAAATAGCGATGTGTAAAATGTGCAAGAGAAGGAGTGCGCACGAAAACCGACACGAGGCCCCTGAGAGCATAAAAGCGTCTGCTTTCATTACTTTTCAGAGGCTTTTAGTTTAATTGTATTCTTATGGTACGTCTCTGGTGAACGAAGGGGTTTGCTGAAGGATAAAAGTCTGTTTGCTCTCCATCTCCCACTGAGAGTTGAGTGGGAAGAAAATCTGAAACTATTTTTTTTTTTTTTTCAACCAAAACTCAGATAAAGCACTCAAACAAATACATAAATTACCTCTCAAATATCAACACTTTAAATATTCATTAAAATGTTAAACAGTGTGCTAAATGCTAGCCAAAATGGGCCACAAATTGCCACCCACTGCTACGGTGGCCTTGGCTGCGCAAGTTTTTTCCCCATTTATCTTCTCCAGCGGCATTAAAAAGAAAAGAAAAATAAACAGAAGTCACTTAAACACAATCTGATTCAAATTAAAAAAACAAAAAAAAGGGTTTGAAGAGACAAACAAAAAGAGAAATAAAAATACAAAGGTGGAAAAAATACACAGTCTGCACAAGACTGAAATTGAAAGACACAAGACTGAAATTAATTGAAAGAGTTTTATGAAAGACTGCAAATATGATCACTGAATCAACGGTAACACATTAATTTAAGTACCAATTCTCACTATTAACCAACTAATGGCTAATTACCTGTCTATTATTAATATAGCTCTTCACTCTTAAACTTGTTCCAAATCAGTTAGGTCTTCTTTTTTTCTGCTAAACACCAAAGAATGTATAAAATCTGACCATATATATAGAAGAATGTTGGAAACACATAACCATTGGCATCCATATAAAACAAAATACAATAGAAGACAATGGTTACAGGTTTCCAACAGTCTTCCATATATCTTAACAATAACAAGTTAAGAGTTGGTAAATGATGGCAAAAGGTTCTTTTTTTCGGTGAACTATCCCTTTAATGGTTTATTAATAGCAAACTTTGTACATTAAAATAAAGTGTGACTGAATCAACTGTCCCGCTCGTCTCTGTTCATGATGAAAATCATAACCATGTCACCTAATTCACTGCCATGATGAATGGGAATCGCAGAGCTTGAATTACAAATATATCCAGATTGTTGTCAAAGCATATTGAAATTATTTCTCTTTTTTTTAAAAAAGGGTCATAAGGTGAGAAACCAAAATGATGACTACAAAAACATCCTGTAAAAACTCAAAACTTTCTTAAAACATTTTATATTGAAGCCAATTTACCAAAACGATAAATTGGGCAATGTGCCACTTTTTTACATAACAGTATAGATAACTCAGATTAAATAAACAACACTTATTACTACATCATTGCCTTTGGCTCCAACCACTGATTCACATAGTAGTTGGTAAATAATGAGAGGCAAACACGTCAAAGCAAAAGCTAAATGATAAAGGTGCATGAGACTGTAGTGCCAAGCTGCTCCCAATAGGAGTTACTGGCAAGAGTTACTGAACTTTACTTTTAATGAAATTTCAGGCCATCTGTAAGAATTTAGACTTTTCTTAACTTCTTTATTTGTTCTTAAATTGTTTATTCAACAAATAATGTTTTAATGTGATAATGTGTAATCTGCTGAATATGTTAGATCATATAGTAATGTCGCACCACATGCACTGTAAAAAGCAGTTTGTTTACTTAAAAAAAAAAAGTGAGCAACCTGTTGCCTTAAAATTAGGTAAATGAACTATATGCATAATTATAAAAATTAAGTCAACTTAATTTTAATTTATAGCGGGTTTAATCACTTTTTTTAAGTTCAACTTGTCGCATTTAAGGCCATGGGTTTACTCTCACATGGTCGCCCACTGAAGCTAAGCAGGGCTGTGCCCGGTCAGTACCTGGATGGGAGACCACATGGGACCACAAGGTTGCTGTTGGAAGTGATGTTAGTGAGGCCAGTAGGGGGTCCTCAACACGCGGTCTGTGTAGGTTCTAACGCCCCAGTATACTGATAGGGACTCTATACTGCTCAGTGAGCGGATGAGACGTTAAACCGAGGTCCTGACACTCTGTGGTTGTTAAAATTCCCAGGATGTCCTTCGAAAAAGAGTAGGGGTTTAACCCTGGCATCCTGGCCAAATTTGCCCATCATGGCCTCCTAACTATCCCTATATCATAATTGGCTTCATCACTCTGTCTCCTCTCCACCAATCAGCTGGTGTGCGGTCTGGCACAATATGGCTGCCGTCGCATCATCCAGGTGGATGCTGCACACTGGTGGTGGATGAGGAGACTCCCCCCAAAAATGTGTAAGGTGCTTTGAGTGTCCAGAAAAAAGCTGTATAAATGTAAGGAATTATTATTGTTATTCACTTTTTTTAAGTAACTATTATGCTTTTTACAGTGTAAGTGTGAGTAGATGGTATTGAAACTGTTAGCCAATCATGACAGTGGGCATTTAATTTTATTTAATACACCCATTCAAACAGTGCATTGCATTAAGTGGGCTCAAAACAGGAAAGAAAATAACCGGTTACTTCTAAACTATGGCGTTTTAATGTAAAAATCTTGAAAACACTACAAGTGCCCCTTAGAGTACAGTATAAAGTCAGTACAAAATAATGATAACTGTTAATACTGCACATTAAAACTGCTAATAAGTTGAAATTATAAATATCAAAATCACACAGATATCAAAGTTTAAACCACATTGTTGTTGTTTCAATAAATGTGAAGCTAATGGCTTTCAAACAGAATGAATGGATTGGTTTCAATTTGTGGAACCCGTTCCGCTTTAAAACACAAACAGCACAATGCTAATCAAGTAAATTAGTTTGTTAGCAAAAGGCAATGAATTAACTAGCTTTCAATAGAGATCAGTCACATTAGAGGTGTTCAAGAAAATAGCCAGACAGAGAAGGAAAAAAAAAAAAAAAAAAAAAGCCTAAAGTATAATATCCATAATGTGACCACTTTAAAGCCATAGTTAAAGTCATCTACGCAGGAAAGCACAAAACAACAAAAATGGAAAGAGAAAACACCAAGAGCAGATGCTTGCAGAATCCTAACAACCTAAGGCATGAATGAAGCTTTTGGCAAGTTTGAAGGTCTCGTAGGACTCTCCTTACTTCAGCTTTGTGTATAAGATGACAAGATCTTAGCAGATCCATTATCCCCGTTCTATCAGCCATCTCAGCCAACACAAAAGCCGTGGAGAGGTCAGAATCTTCTCTCGCATCTCCACGCTGACAATAGTCTTTCATAGCTGACAGACAGCAGAAGCCGCAAGACTAGCGGGCGTCGATAGATAATGATCTACGGAGGGCATTTATTCTGCGCCATTGACTGCCCTGCTGTAGTCTATACGTCTACTTAACTAACACGCGCAGCCGGAGAGATAAACAGCCGCTGCTCTCTCCGCATCCCTCTCCATACATCTCTGTCCTTTCCTCTTTTCAGAGCTGTCTCATTCGCCACCTTCTCTCTCTTGCTCTGCGTCACTTTCTATCAGTTCATCTCTTCCCCTTTCCCTTAAATATCCATCCGTCTCTTGTTCTATCACAAGGCCACAGTATCGTCCATTCATCATAGAAACAGGGCTGTCTGAGGGCATCTATCTGCCGTGAGACAAGGGACAAATCAAATGCTCGTATATTGAGCCAATGCAGAGATATAATAAGGAGGAGGAAATGCATGTGGACTTTGTATTACCATGTGTGCGTGGTAGAATCCCAAGTCCCACCTATTAGTTAATTGAGCCAATGGGGTATACGCACAGAGACTTTTAATTTTCAGTCAGCCAGCCCAAGTGGTATCAGTGAACTGTCATGCCATTACAAAATCGCCATGTTTAAGATCTAATTTCCTTAAAAGTCAGTGATCTTCACTGCCTGACTGATATACGATATAAAGTAGGTATCAGACTGGACAAAAAGCACTGCATTCAATTCCATTTTTACCCACCATGTCTTTAAAATATGGAAATTTAATTTTACCCCAGTATTTCCAACTGAGTTTCTGCACTTGCCTGCTGCTACTGACTGCACTTTTGTTTACACGGTCTTTCATCACGTTTCATGCTTGAACAACCAAATGAATGCTTAGGTCTACTTAACTGATTGTATTTTAATGGTATTACAACATCGATGCTGTGAAAGAAACCTTTCGAAATTGAAAATACGTCACATAAACCTTTTGTTTATTGTTGGCTGAAAAACACTAGCTGTGCATATAAACTGAGTATGGAGGAGGCAGGAGTATAGTCTAAGCTTTTGCTAGTAACAAGTGATTGATTGTTTCTTAGAGTTTTGGAATGCATCGTGATTCTCTATGGAATTGATTATGAGCTTAGTTTTTAAAAATCTCACACTCTTATGGCAGTGACACACCAAGCTGCCAGTTGGCCATTGGAATTTGTCAGGCCATCGGTCAGCATTGGTTCGGCTAGTTGTTTTGGTGTGTTTCACACATTGCGTCTTGTCAGGTTAACCTCAGAGCAGTTCGGTTTTCTTTTGTTGAATGAGAAAACCAACGCAATCTCGCGGCAATTCGTTTAGGGGTGGTGTTGGGTGCCACGCCTACTTTTTTTTTAAATAAAATCGGACATTTTTGTACAACTGAACAAATTAGCCACTGAACTGACAAAACGTAAAAATGCTTAAGTTTTCTAGTGAGATCAGGCTGGAGAAAACAGATTACTGACACACTCGGGAGTGGAAAGACAAATCCTATCTCACAGGTGCAAAACGTGTGCTCTGGAGTCGTCTGTTTGGTGTGTTCATGGGCAGCTTTTAGGTCCAGAGCAGGGCTTTTAGGTCCAAATGCGACGCAACGCAAGGCAACAACACAGTTGGTTTTCACTGACGCTAGTTGTTTGGTGCCAACTTTGTGTGCCACGGCCTTTAGTGAGCATGAAGAAGAATGATTGTGCTTTCCGTCGTGTACTGTAAATGGTCAAATGTACTTGCACCACAGATTAATATAAACTTCTTACAATGAACACTTGTAATTCACTTAAACCTTTTCATTAAATCATTAACTTTATTATGTTCACGTGGTATGTGTAAGGCTTGGGAGAGTGTTGCTGTAGCCAACAGCCACTGTAATTTTTGAGGTTGCAGGGACACAATTTTGGTCCATGCGAGCAAATCAATCAATGAATAATCTCCATTTTTTTATTTTTGCTCTGATTTACAGGACACTTTGCTCATATGGACCAAAATGGTGTCCCTGCAACCTCAAAAATTTTAATGGCTGTTTTTATGTGTTTCTTTGTTGTGTTTGTTACATGTTTTATTTTTTACTCTCACTTTTTTTCATTCGGATTCTTTTTTATTCCCAAGGCAACCAACACAAGCCATTATTAGTTTTAAAAGAGATTTTGCACAAAAATATATGTCAGCAAATGTGGCAAGAAAGCACGTATACCCACTTCAAGCCCTTTTAGTAGTATCAAGCATGATTGTGTTTCTCTTTTTCCACAATTACTCACTCATCCTCCCTCTCTCCACCTCTTTAGACAGCCAGCGCACAACACCATCCATCCATCCATCCATCTCCCCCTCTCGCTCCAGCTGAAAGCGACAGAGACACAGAGCTGTTCATCCCGTTTGCAGAGTTGACCTGCTGCAACCCTGCATTCAATAAAAGAGACAGAGTGATGGAGAGAGAGACGGAGGACTGGTGATTGGCCATTTGTGCTCTCGTATCTATCGATCAACAGATGTTGTATTGATCTCACCGTATAGTCCCATGAATTGCACACTTGATTGCAAATTGGGCACATACGGACTGAACAAAAAAAAATACATAAGCGAAGAGGAAGAAAAAAAAAAAAAAAAGGGACAGTGACATGAAGTAACTGTACTACATAAAAGTGGTTCATAACCGAACAAGCTTCGAAACCTTGAACAACATCCTCATAATGGCAGAACTGGACCATCAATACACAAACAAATGCTTCATTCCACACACTCAAGGACGACACACAAACACACTGTTTTTATGAGCTTACCTGCACGCATGGAGGCACACATTTTTATAAGCTCACCACTTCATGCCACACAAACATGAAAAAAAAACAAAAAAAAACCCCCACCACATTCTACCCACAGGGGATTATACGGGCGTATCTAATATTCGCGTATCTAATATTCGTAATATTCGTATATCCCCCCCCCCCAGTCTTGTTAAACAGAGTAGAGAGAGTATTATAATTTCAAGAGGCTTTGAGAAGAAAAAAAAACTAAATTAGAAACATTTCAGGATGTACTTGGGAGAAAAAAAAAACAGCCACCTTTTTTTCACTTCTAATCCAGTGGTTCACTCGATTTATGAAACAGCCCGCAGGTGAGTTCCAGAAAACACTTGAGCCAAGTTTATTGCGACGACTTTCCAACTGGTAAATCATAGAGGAGCCGGTGACCCGAGTCCTATTAGCAGGAAGAAAAATGAGACTCTTAAAAAAATAAAAATAAAAAATGGTTGAAAATGAGATTTGTTCATGTTATCTTTTTGGTTAATATACAGTGGGGTCCTAAAGTCCAGACTGAAATCTGTGACTAAAAATTGTATTCAAAGTTTTAGGATGTTGAAACATTCAAAATGAAGAAATATTACAAAGTAAAGTCAAGAATAAAGTCTCTATATCTAGGGCACTAATAAAATTTGTTCATATTGTATATTACAAAACAGTATGCTTTAGTTATGGCATCTGATTAGTCAGTTCAATGCTCAAGCAGTTTTGTGGCTTAGCCATATCTTGTTTACACCAAGGTTGGTAACCATGTCTATACATTTTTAACACACCACAGCTGTATGATAGCAGCACAGATCTTGAGCGTTTAAAGAGGCAGGTAACAAAACTCCGGCAATGTGCTTATAATAAACCCAATATTACAGTCTGGCTCTATTATAATTACTGTCAACTTCCTAATTATGTTCTTGGTTTAATGCATTTGAGTGTGTACATTGTATTCCTCACATTGTGGGGACCAAACAGCCTAAATAATTTTGTATGTGCTCTGAAGTCTTACATAGCCCATTTTTGATAGACAGACAGACAGATAAATGTTTCAGAAGGCTGATCCTAATGAGTCAAGAAAGAGATGTTAAATCATAGGTGATTTTACTTATGGTCAAGTTGAGTGTATGACTGGATAGAGTTTTCCACCCAGCATTGTCCTGCTGTATACAGTACACCTGGAAATGTAGGAAGTCATTGAAGTATGACACTGCATTCAAAATAAGTAATAAATAAAAAAATAAAAAACATTAATATTAAAGTGTACACATATAACAACAAGTAGTAGAAAATATGGCATTGTGAAAAGAGATTTGACTGGAAAACTAAAATGTCAATTTTTGGTCACACTTTACAATAAGGTTTCATTAGATAATGTATTTACTAACATGAACTAAGACTGAACAACACTTGTATAGCATTTATTAATAACAGTCCAACATTTACTAATGCATTATTAAAATCCAAGTTCATGCTTGTTATCATTAGTTAAATGGACCATGAGTTAATGTGAACTAACAATGGACAACTTTATTTCCATTAACTAATGTTAACAAAGACGACTAAATACTGCAATTAACATATTGGCCATTGATTGTTCATGTTAGTAAATACATTAAATAATGCAACCTTATGGTAAAATCTTACTTTTTTTAATACTTAAAAGCTTTCAGGAATATAATTAAAATATTTATAGTTTCGTGTTCCTGTGAGTAATCAAAAAAATAATAATTAAAGAACTTATATATCACTAAGAAACATGCTGCATACCAAATATTTTTGTGTAGTATATGTATGACCTTTACTTCTCTATGCATATAACACCTCTTTTCTCCTCCGTTTTTTTAGTCATATCTTTAAGTTTTATTATGCATCAAGTTATTATTGTGCACAATTTGACATTTTATTATTTGAAGCCCTGTACGAAATTCCTTTTTTTTGCAACTAAAAACTGAGTTCTGTCAGCTGGACAGGTTTTTGTTTAATTATTTTAAAAAGCCAATTCTCTGTTTCAGAAAGAGTTCCAGATTTGTCTAATCTATAACTGAGACCAAACATAGAGAGAAAATTAAATCAGCAGAAACCAGGATAACCGCTAAGATAACCCCGTAAACCAAAACATGATATTGTGGCTGTCACAAAACAAAAAGAAAAACACAAACACAGACAGGTTTGTGTTTTTTGGCATTTTTTTTTTCATACAGAAAGCCTGGATTCAAATACACAAGTGCTACAAGAAGGAAAATTCCAAATAAACATCACAAAGGGAGAAAAAAAAACAAAGTTCCATGAGCATTTCCCCATTTTTACATCGATCAACAGATCTGTCAATTTTTTTTTTTTCGCCCAGTAAACGGAGACCAAACCATCCGAAGTCCACATGAACGTTTGGAAGCAAGGCTTGTTTTTGGGCTAAAATTTCATTGAGATGACAAATTCTATGATCGATTTCCCAAGAAACAGAGGAAAGTTCTGGAAAAAATGGTGGTTTGTCATCACGTGATTCATAAAGTCACACAGGAATCTACTGATGTCGTCATTACGAAGACACATGCTACCTATTTAAAAGTTCTTTTTCGCAACAATAAAGGAGTTAGTCTTCTGTTCCTTTTAAAAGAGAGATCCCTCCATCCATGACCATAAAGGGGAATGTCTATCAACCGATTGTTTTCCTTCTTTTTGTATGAAGTAGGGATGAAGCAAAGATGGAGAACTGATTCACACAGTGAAGGAGAGCACACAGTGTGCCAGTGGAAGGTGTTACCTAAAAAGTCTAGTCTTAATCCATCTCGTGTTTACCCGCCCAACAAAAAGCTCAACCCTGATCCACCTGCCCACTCTGAATCCACAGTCCAACACAATCATTTCTCGACTGGACAGATGGCCACTTTTTTTTTACAGAAACCGACCTGTGGCGGGCCTCCACACTCCCCAAAATTGAGGGCAGGCACAAAGAGGGTCCTCGGTGCCAACGGGGTCTGTCTGGATAACGTGAAGGGAGGGGCAGGTCAAGAGCTGGTTTAGGCATCTAAAGGGACAGAGCTTGGGGGGGGATGTAAATCTAAAATAGTGCCCCACCCCCATCTTATAGGCAGTTGTGTGTAAGTGTGTGTGTAAGTGAGCAGGTTAGGAATAGGTACGGGACACCACTAAGACTGTTTGAGCCGTTTGCGAGGAGGACCCAGGAAAGGGCACTGGGCGGACGCCAGTGAACGGTACGCTTCAGCAACCAGGTGAGGGTGAGATGCCACCATTGACTTCCACCCCGAGGTCTCCATCACATCAGACGCATGGCTGAAAGAGAAAGATAATTTTATTATTATTTATTATTATTGTTTTATCCTAAAGAGTTAATTGTTAAATCATTGTGTTTTTTCACTTGAGAGAGAGAGAGAGAGAGACCAATAAAAACATCAGTGATGCGCTTGCAAACACACACACACACACACACACACACACACACACACACACACACATCTAGATTATTATAAATGAATCATTGTAAATATACTGATTATTTTTGTTTTTATTACTGTTTTATTCTAAAATGTTGATCGTTAAATGTACAGTGTATTCTGTTCTAATTTTTGTGTATATATATATATATATATATAATATGATATAAATGAATATGATATATTGAATAATAATATGATATATTGAATAATAATAATAATAATATGATATATTGAATAATAATAATAATAATATGATATATTGAATAATAATAATAATAATATGATATATTATTTATTTAATTATTATATGTATATATATATATATATATATATATATATATTTTTTTTTTATTTTTTTTTTTTT
>CAIGQV010016547.1:5281877-5292141 GCA_903798115.1 Danio jaintianensis
TTTTAAACAGCAGATGGCGCTTTAGGCTAGTTTTTAAACAGCAGATGACGCTCTAGGCTAGTTTTTAAACAGCAGATGTCGCTCTAGGCTTGTTTTTAAACAGCAGATGGCACTCTAGGCTAGTTTTTAAACAGGAGATGGCTCTCTAGGCTTGTCTTTAAACAGCAGCTAACGCTCAAGGGCTAGTTTTTAACAGCAAATGGTGCTCTAGGCTAGTTTTTAACCGTACACTCAAATGCTCATGAGGATGAGCGCTTCTGCTTTCAGGCTAATGTAAAAACAGCTCATAATGAACTTTTAATTTGCTCAAACCTTTTCTAAATTTATTAATGATTATTTTAGATTCAAGTGGTATTTGTAAGAAATCCAACCAGAGAACAGCTATTGTAAAGCATACAGCGCCATCTGCTGTTAAAACTAAGCTTAGAATCAATTCAAGAGAGAATAGCGATTGCAAATCTCAGAATCGATGCAAAATCTATTTCTCAAACATTTTTCGCCACACCTCTACTAGTGTATGCTTAAATAGCAAAGCAAATTTTGGGCTCAAAACTAGTTAGAACTAAACGTATTTTTAATATGATTTTAAACATAAATCTATATTTTGGTGGGACCTCTGAACATGTTCCCAGGGCAGGGCAGGTCAAATCTAAAGCACTTGACTTGAGCAATACTCACTAGTTGATGAAGTCCACAGCCTGTGTCTTGAGCTGGTCTGCACTGTGCAGGTCGGCCAAGATCAAAATCTCTGCTGCGTTTTCCACAGACAGACTGGTGCACAGCGCGTCCTCACACATCACCTTCAGCCGCTCCAGAGCATACTAAAGACAGAAGCATCCACTTTTATATAAACCTGTATATGTACGCTTGAGTAGTCAAAACACAGCAGGTATGGCACTACTATTGGCAGTCATTGCCTATTGATGTTTTACAGCATGTGCACATTCTACTAAATTGCTTGTGCCTGCCAAGAAAATAAATGTAAATGCATGATTTAAAAAAAACAAAAAGATCATTCAGACATTAAACAAGCTTAGTTTTGCACTAAGTCAAAGAAATGCAGTTTGGAAGATATTTAGCTAAATTTGATGTGCTCACCTTGTCAGCAGCAGCAAGCAGGTCGTCAGCCATCTTGTCCAGGTTGGGTGCTTTGCCAGTGTAGATGAAGAACATCATCTCTTTAAAGACCTCAGCGTCAACGTCATTTATCTCCACTCGGTTCTGGACAAGAAACAACAGCAGAGTCTAACTAATCTTACAGTCTCAGAGAATCTCAGATCGGCTTTAGCTTCTCAGTTCAGCTTCTAAAGACCATCTGCACATATTTGCCGATCATCAATGTTTTAACAAAAATACTTGCAATTTCATGAATAATATCAAATCATAAAATAGACGCATAAATGTATTCATTAGTAGCGGAATACAGAATTGGTTATTCATTTAATGCTGTTAGACCATAGGCGTAGCTCTACATGATGTAAAGAGCCACTTCGAGTGTAGACATGCTAATACATAAAGTCTGTTTTCATTCTAGAGTTAACCCAGAATTTATGCACTTTTTAGTGTTGTCACAATACTGGAATTTCGGTACCAATTAGTACCATAAAAACGTCCCATTTCCTGCTAAAATGTCAGCATGAACACCACTGATTGGCCATTGTGTTCAAGTGCTCAACAGAAATGACTGTGATTATATTAAATTACTGTTAAGCACATGCTCAACAGCACTCAAATGCTAGCGGGAAATAGACATTGTTAAAATTACAGTACCGATTTGAAGCAAAATTCCAGCATCGTGACAACATTACAACTTTTAATCCTGGACAACAGCTATGTTTCCATCCAAAAATGCAAATTAAATTTATGCGCAAAACTGGAATATCACATAAAAGATGTGCGAAAAAAGCAGCGTTTCCATCCAATGAGTCAAAGAGAACAAAATCGTCACTTCCTGATTAACTAGCACCTATTATCAACAGTAAAAACAGAAGGTAGGAGAAGCTACTTGAATCTTTTCTTCATTTAATAAATGACTTGCGCCTCAGAAGACAATGCCGACACACAATGATTGAGTGGTGGCGTTTGAAGGCGCGAGACGCGGAGCACAGATGCTCTTGACAGTTCTGGAGGTAATTAATAATATAATTACACTAATACTGAAACGGTTACAATGTTTAAGAATGACCAAAACAACATTTCAGATGTTTTACAATGGGGTCAGCCTGCTGTTTTTGTCCATTCACACACATTTTTATTATCACATGATCTCTTATAACAAAATCACATGACTTTTTTTAATGCGCATACTGGAATTTGTTCGGTAAAAGTGTTTCCATCGCAGTTTACGTGCATTTTTTTGTCATTGAATAAATTCTCTATCCGTTTTTTATGCGAATTTTTAAAATTGATGCGCATCTTGGCATTTCCATCAACCGTTTTTTATGCGCATATCCAAAATGCACATAAAAATAGGTGGATGGAAACATCACTAATGACAGAGTACTGACTGTACTTCAGTAGTTTTAATAGGTAAAATAATTGGACCTCATGTGGTTGAGAGCGTTAAGACTGCTGCTGTAGATGAATAACATAATAACGGTGTCAGATGTTGGCCTTTGAGCACTCATGAGCTGCTCCTGTGGTATCCCTAGAGTACCAAACTCACATGACCATTGACCTGTACTATATTATGGCAAGTGCACACACTAAAGGACAGGGTGACTGAAAAAAAAAAAAAGCAAATTAATAATAAAGTTCAGTCCATTTCCTGTTGCTGCCTTGATCAATGTTGCAGAATGAGCGCTGCGAGTTCTTCTCTTCTGCCCAAGGCTGCCAGAGCTCAAGCCCTTTGTCGATTGTCGTGCTGGTAACAAAGGCTTTTTTCCCGTCCCAGACCGTCCATCACAGCTAAACCAATTAATGCAGCAACTGTTAGGAGCTGCAACCCACCCACAGACACAGACACATGGCAAGGTCAAATGGAAAAAAAGTTCACTCAAACAAAACTATTTATTAAAGGCTACAACAGAAAATAAAAGTTTCTGTAGCCTAAAGGTGCAGCAAGTCAAATCTCACCCCACCCCCCTTTTTTTTTAACACTTTTCAAGAAGTTTTACCTTCTTTTTTTACCATTCATCCAGAGATTTACCTCCCTTCCTCTTGCATTGTTATTGTTTTGCAATGATAATGGTCTCATGACTAGGCCCACATGGAATCTGCGCACGCAGAAACCACAGATTCCTGCCCATTTTTAGCCCATCATTAAGTGTATTTATTTATTTGTGTAAATGTAAAAGTTTACTTGTGTATGATTTATTTACAATACAGTTTGTAAAGTAATATTTTCTGTCTTTTAGTAGATATGTTATAGGAGACTTGCTTTGTTTACCAATTAAGTGGATCTAATTGGATTTGCATTGTAAACATTAAAAGTTAAAGGTATTATTTTTATTTCATATATTAAGTTTTTAGTTATGCTACTCCCAAAATCATTGTGCATAAACATTCTGCACAGAAATAGCAAAAAATGTCTGCAGATTTTGTCTGTCCCTACTCATGACTGTGAGTACTTTTATAGTTACTTATTTAACTCCATAAAATGAAAGTTTGTCATGATGTTTTTGTCTATTCAATCCTGCGGTCAAAACCACAAAGCAATAAATCGACCAAATATGAAATATGAAAATATATATATTGGAAACATTTTTGTTCCACAGAATAAAGTCAAACAGTTTTGGACAACAGAATTTTTTCAGTTTTACTATCACTATCCGTTTTGCTACTCTCTGCCTGTTGTGAATGCAGAATTTCTAAGGAGTTTTCACCATTCCCCAACTACTAATGACATTAAAAATAAAAAATAAAAAACTTATGTCTAAATTAGAACTGCACAATATATTGAAAAATTATCATTAATGCAATAATTATATACATAATATTTGTATTGTACAGTGATGCAATGAATTTTGTGTGTAGCATGAAGAGGTTGTTTATCCAGATTTGACCAGATGAGGCTTTATATTCAAACCCCAGGTAGGTGTTATTGGCTTGAGAGGGCCCAAACCCATAGCTGAAAATAAATACTAATGGCTGGAGTAGATACAAGAGAGTAATAATCATTACATTAATAAATTAGTTTTTAGTAAATTTACATTGTTATTACAATACTCACCAGCATTGCATACTTTTCCATTATCTGTCCAAAGTTGGCCATCAAATGACTTACAGGAGCTCTAGTTTGAAAAGTCACTAAAACATCAATTCAAGTCCATGAGAAGATTTCAGGAGTCTTTCCTTTAGATGTAAAGGGCAACTCATCAGTTTACTCTCTCTCTGATGAGCCATTTCCTCTCAATTCTCTTCAGATTTTCTCTATTGGAGCATCAAAGTCATCAATATTCTACAGACACAGCAACCAAATCACTGAGCCCCAACCGTCATCTAAACCTGACACACACTCTCACACACACACACTCGCTTTCAAACTGAGCCCAGATCCCATCATTCATCTATTAACCACACACTCTTTCACACTAAACTTGGTCTCAGATATTTGCATGGATCCTCACAAAGCTAATAAGCCACACAAGCAAAAGGAGCAACAGGAAATCTCTCTGCTCCACAAACCCCAAACGCAAGCACATCCTGTCCCAAAAAACAGCGCATGATGAAACTCTGGGAAAGAAGGGATATGGAGAGAACGACAGGAGGAGGGAGGCAGAGGAACAGTGGATCAGCAGATAGTGAAACATGGGAATATCAGAGATGATGATGATAAGAGGAAGACTAGGAAGTGAGTCGGGGGAAGAATAACGGGCAATCAGGGTAATTAAGAATAGTTTTAGTATTATATTTACATATTATTGCAGTGCTTCTTAACTTGCTTTCAATCAGAGTTCATTTCGACAGCAAACTTTGATTTAGTTTTAGTCATTAATTAAAATTCTGTTTAGTTTTAGTTATGTCACCTGAACATTTTTAGGTTTTAGCATAATAAAAATAGGAATTTAGGTGACTTTAGTCTAAAGACTAAAGTAAATTTAGTCAAATTAAATATAACTAGTTTGGGTTTAACGTAAAAATGCAATGATTATACAGTAGATTTTGATGGTATGAATATAGCCTGAGGAATAATCATGGTTTCACGGTTATCACAATGATTATACATTCAGTAATTTGCACAGTAACCAAAGAATACTGCACAAAATAAAAATGAACAAAAGTCAATTTCTCACTTTGGAATCAAAGTCAAGTGAAAAAGATATTTGAATTAAACATAAGTAATACTTTAAAACTGAAAATTAATAAGCTAAATATATAATCTATCCATTTAAGTCTATTTGGGATTATATATAAGCTACATAAAGAACATTAATGTAGCCAAAGGCTGCTGGACATCTGTCTGAAAGGCTTTTTGATTGAGTATTACATTGTTCGGTATTTTCATTTTATGCATTTTTTTCTTTGGACCCAAGTAGAACAAATAAACTACAACAAAAAAACTCTAGCTAGCTTCTGACTGCAACAGTGTAGCTGCCTTTTGAAAAATAAAGTACATTAAAAATAAATAAAAACAAACAAGGTCCACATCTCTGGACTTGGGTAATTGCTGAGAGAAGATTTATCTAATTTCTGCATAACTTACGCAGAAGCGACCCTCTTAATGTTCATTAGAATTTTTACATTAGATCCACATCAACAGAAGCATTGTTAGCATGCTGACAACAAAATTGCATTAATAAAGTCCAAAGTTCAATCTTGCGAGCCCGGCAAATGAGCCAAATGAGAAAGCAGCAGCTTATCACGTGATCTCACATATTAGTTGGGAAAATGGTCTTTTATATATCGACATGACAGGATGGCTGTGTGAGGACCAAAAATGTTATGTGCACACATATACATTATACATACATAATACACTCAGTGTCTCTTATAAGGTCTGAACTTTAAGCTTTCACAGAGCTGGCATAACTTTGTTTTCATTTTGTGCAACAGTTCCGTTCCATGCAACAGAAACGTGGTGTTGAGGGGCCTTTACCATTTATTAACCGTGAAGACTGAAAGTGTGGTTAACAGTGAAATCAGTTAATCGCTGCATCCCTAGTTAAATGTCATGCATTTAAAACTGTTTTATCATTTTATTTTGTAATTATTCTATTGTTTTTGTATCAGAAAAACATGTTGGCAAACAATGACTTAAAGGTGCAGTAGGTGATCTGCCTAAATGCTAACCGGTTAGCATACTATCTTTCAAAGATATTAAAGATGACAGAGACCCACTAGATCATGTCATTCGCCAGTTAGAAAACTTTATACTTTATAACACTACAATTCTGAACGAAAAACTGTATTATATCTAGCACGTTTTCAATTATGTAGTTAGGAAGCAAAACTTGTTGTAGTGTGCAATATTTCATGCATGCAAGGACCGCTGGTCTCACGTGCTGTCCTAAAGCGACTACTGTATGCTTAGTGTTTGGCCAGTGGGGTGCAGGAATTATACTTATTACGAAGCCATACTTACATGCCATTTCAGAGTGAATATTCAAAGTAGAATTGTAAACAATATAGGGAGCGCGTCACAGGTTGTCATTGTTCAAAAATGAACCAATGTGATGTGAATAAAAAACCAACTTCACCTCAGTAAAGCAGGCTAGGCGGAATAGCGTTATTTACTTATGTTTTGTTGTTAAACTAAATAAAAATCTACATTATCGATGCTGTAAAAGGTACCTTATGAAACTGAAAATAGTCACATCAATCGTTCGCCGGAAGATTTCAGTGGCTGAACAACACTTCTGTGCATATAGCCCATTTGTAACAACAAAACCTACATAAGCTTTGCGTGACTAAACTACTTTTAAACCAACTAAACTATACTTCAGCCATGGTGTCATCCTTCCTCCAGCATGCAAAAGTAACTCCAATTTTGATTCAGGATTTTAAAAAGTTTTGATTCAGCATTTGTTTTTACAGCTGTCATTCGTGTCCATGTGATCGCGGCGCACGTGCAAATGGCGGATCTGCGTGAACAGAGGTGCGCAGTTGTACAGATCTACAGTCGTGGCCAAAAGTTTTGAGAATTACATAAATATTGGAAATTGAAAAAGTTGCTGAATAAGTTTTTATAATAGCAATTTGCATATACTCCAGAATGTTATGAAGAGTGATCAGATGAATTGCATAGTCCTTCTTTGCCATGAAAATTAACTTAATCCTGAAAAAAAACTTTCCACTGCATTTCATTGCTGTCATTAAAGGACCTGCTGAGATCATTTCAGTAATTGACTTGTTAACAGAGAGGCGAAGACTTTTGGAAGATGACCTGGTGCCAAGAAGGGCAGCAAAGAAGCCACTTCTCTCCAAAAAAAACATCAGGGACAGATTGATCTTCTGCAAAAAGTATGGCGAATGGACTGCTGAGGACTGGGGCAAAGTCATATTTTCAGATGAACCCCTTTCCGATTGTTTGGGGCATCTGGAAAAAGGCTTGTCCGGAGAAGAAAAGGTGAGTGCTACCATCAGTCCTGTGTCATGCCAACAGTAAAGCATCCTGAGACCATTCATGTGTGGGGTTGGTTCTCATCCAAGGGAGTGGGCTCACTCACAATTTTGCCCAAAAACACAGCCATGCATGAATAAAGAATGGTACCAAAACACCCTCTAACAGCAACTTCTTTCAACAATCCGACAACAGTTTGGTGAAGTACAATGCATTTTCCAGCACGATGGAGCACCGTGCCATAAGGCAAAAGTGATATCCAAGTGGCTCGGGGACCAAAATGTTGAAATTTGGGTCCATGGCCTGGAAACTCCCCAGATCCTAATCCCATAGAGAACTTGTGGTCAATCCTCTAGAGGCGGGTGGACAAATAAAAACCCACTAATTCTGACAAACTCCAAGAAGTGATTATGAAAGAATGGGTTGCTACCAGTCAGGATTTGGCCCAGAATTTAATTGAGAGCATGCCCAGTCGAACTGCAGAGGTCCTGAAAAAATACTGACTCTTTGCATAAATGTCATGTAATTGTCGATAAAAGCCTTTGAAACGTATGAAGTGCTTGTAATTATATTTCAGTACATCACAGAAACAACTGAAACAAAGATCTAAAAGCAGTGTAGCAGCAAACTTTGTGAAAACTAATATTTGTGTCATTCTCAAAACTTTTGGCCACAACTGTACATTTGCTGACAGGGCTACTTATCAGAATTAAGGGAATTATCGGCCCGACAATTTTTAATTGGATGAACATGTTTTAGTCTTATGCCTTACCCAGAATATAAAAATACATAATATATATATAAATATACATTTAGATCATTTACTTTAATTATTACTATTGGAATGTGAAGAGACTTTCAACCAGCAGAACAAAAAATGTTTTCTGAAGATTATCACCTACTGCACCTTTAAAATTATTAAATGCATGACTAAAACAGTGTTTTCTGTGTTTTGTTTTATTAAATCGGTCCAATAAATACTGTCCAGTTATAAGTTTTATATATATTTTTTATTTATTTCAGCTCATTGCGATAAATGATTTAGTGATTGAATACAACAATATCAATGTTGCTGCAAATATATAATGGAAATTAAATTAATTCCACTTTTTGTAGCTGAAAGTGCACGTGAACCAGAAGTTTCTGAGACTTATTCCGTATGTTGATGTACTTCCAAATAAAACAGAATACTGAGAAGGTGCGGGGTTTTCTTTTGCACATCATTCCCTTATAGAAAACTAACAATAACAGGGGCGTGGTTAAGAATATTGATATAGAGTTGCTATGTCAACAGAAGGACCGCCACTCTAAACACAGAAGCACTGGACTTCTATTGTAGATTACCAAAACAATTTTTTTTTTTTTTCAGTGGATTAACCTATTAATTATTCACTTTAAGAATGACAAGGTGAGCTAGCAAAACAAACATTGCAAATTTTGATTTCATGCAGACTAAGTATTTGGCTCCTCAAAAGGTGAAAGAATTGTGTTAAATACATTTTTACATCAATGTCAAATTAATAAATCAATAACTAAATAAGCCTTTCACGAACTGAGTGCTAATTTTGACATCCATTAAATTAACAAACAATCTTCAGTCTTTATTAGACACGTTCAGCCCTCCTAATTTACACAGGCAAACACCACTATGAACAAACCTCACTGCTCTGATCTATACATGACTGCCATATTAAAAGCCACATAAGAAAAAAAACAGCAAATGGTGATTTATGATGGGGTATTGAAACCATGCAAGAAGACTGTACAGTTGAGCAGTTCTGCAAATGTGGAGTTATTAGACCACACATACAAATACACACTCATGCCTAGACCGAAAATTAGGCCTCTGATAGGTAGGATAGATTTGAGTTCTACTGAGACCACTAATATAGCTATAATAAACAGTGAAGTAATGAGACACCAGCATAAAAAAATAAATGTGCATGATCATAAACTGTTTCAGAGTTTGTGTGATTGGGACGGCCTGAAAGGATGGGGAGCTGCCTCACTGCTTTTGAAGTATAATGAGAGAAAATGGGAGGCAGAAAGGAGGGAAAATAAACACAGACTCACCTTTTTACTCTCCTCCATCTCGTGTTCAAACATAGCGCTGAATACTGGGGAACGTGCTGAGAAAGTGAAAGAGAGAAAAAGTTTTACAAACACAAACTTAGGGGGGGAAGAAAAAAAATTCAGGTAATCATAAAACGAAACATCGACAGGCCACTTTTTCAGCAGCCTTGGTCGCCCAAGTATTTTTCTATTCACGTTCTCCGAAGGCAATTTTGAAACTGCTTTCGATAAAAAGTTCATTCAATGAACCATATCAACTACTTCAGAGATGAATCAGAACAAAAAAGGCAGCAAAAAAAGCCACTACATAAACTTGGAAAAAGAAAGGCACATTACCGTCTACTTTTTTTTAATAAAGAAATACACAGCCTTGCTTTCAATGACAACCAATTCCATTCATTTGTATGGGACTTTTTGTGAAATCATAAGAGGGACGGTGAACAAGGAGGAAATGTTTCAGTCATCAACATCAAAAACTAAACATCTGAAAGTGGTTCCTCAGACAATTTGAGCCTTGGTGCAATTGCTGAACCTTTCGGCTGATTAACCTGGGGGATGATGGCGGCTCTCTCTCTTAAGCCTGGATATGGAGTTGGATCTGTCTAGGGCAACTTTAACTTGTTTAAAGTAGTGTGTGAAGTCTGGCGCACACACACACACACACACACACACACACACACACACACACAC
>CAIGQV010016547.1:5319828-5333475 GCA_903798115.1 Danio jaintianensis
ATTAATTGTATTTTATTAACGCCTACCCCAACCCCAACCCTAAACCCGTCACAGTAATGTAAAAACACATCTGGATCTGAACTGTTCTCTATTAGAATAGCTGATTAACCATGTGGATGGATGATTACAACCTTCTGAGCCCACTAAGAGGCGCAGAAGGCCCCTACTGGCCCATATCTATCAGCTGATATCCACTGATAACGCCCATTCAATCGAGTGATAACATTCGAATCGGGTGGTCTATCATATAACACGACCCATAATAGTAACAACATTAGATCAGTAGGTGATCTTTTGTGTGTGTTTGAATGCATTTGACCATGAGGGTTTGCATTATGAAAGGAATCAAATCAAATCTTTTTGACTTTTTTTGCAGTGGAATGTGAACAAACGCAACTTCCAGACACTAAATACACCTGTATTTAGCATCGTCCATTTGTGATAGCATAGATAAACTGAATCTTTATAACTTTTTACTACAAAAAGAGCCTCATATACCAGCAGATTTTTTTTTTCCTTTGGCCAACACAAAAAGGTACATATCCTTGACACGGTTTCAATATAAACGAACGGAAGACATCAGGTTATAAAATGCTATTGTCCTTTGAAGCCATTCAATAACTTTGTGTAAAGAACACACAGGAATTTAATTAAAACCTTGAAATGTGCCCCCAGCAATCCTTGGCCGTTGTTTCAGTTCACAAAACGTTCTATAAAAACGTTGTGTTCATGAATCAGACTGATCTGACTCACAAACTAAATGCTGGCTACGATTATTGGTCAACTATTTACATTTCAGTCACCTTGTTGCACAAACAATTCTATCATAGGAGTCAAATGGAGTCACTTTAAGCATTCGCTTTTTCATCCTTTTTGATTTTTGATTCATCGATGCATTTAAATGATGACAGAATGTTCAAGTTTCAGTGAACTAATGAACTTTCAGGACAGAGCAGAACTCTTTGAGGAAAGCAGAATGTTTGGTTACATAAAGATTTTCACCAAACACACTTCTATCATACCATTTCTTCTCTATATTCTACAAACTCCATGACCCGGTGAGCTGCAAGAGTTCATTGACCTAACCCACACGCATATCATTTGCATATTGATCTTTTAAAAGAAACTTCTAATATTTATAAATGTGCAGGTTTTAACATCTCTTAAGGAAAAAAATATGACATTCTGGCAGGGAATAACACCACCACCTTTTAGATACACACACACACACACCCCCAGCTATGAATAATGCTTGGTTTAAAAACAAGTAGAAAACAAAATCAGGCATGAAGTTGTTCATCTGACAAAGCATAATTCAATGCAAGTGAAGAGTGAACCCCCCTGGTCCTCATTTATACCCATCAAACAGGACAGCCCGGAGGCCATCAACCCCCAATAAATCCCAATTAAAACATTGCTGCCTGCCTCACATTTAATATTACAAGGGGAAAGAGTTCACGTTGGATGTTATTACTTTCAGAAAATACAAGAGAATTCACACTTTCAAAGTCATGCCAGTCTGTGATTAACTTCGCAGGTATTCGCGCCTGTAAGATCCACAGGTCCCTAAAGGAATCAAGCGATACTGAGCTAGTCTGCAAAAACACTCTTGATTAAATAAATGTTTCATAAAACGGTGATTGTGATGAGTATGCTAAAACGAAAATTTGCTTCTGCTTTTGCACAATTTTTTTAAGCAGATCAAATTATACGCTAGATTAGAGGAAGACCGTATGACCAAATTCACAGTATGAGCAATTTTATGTTACTGTAATAATATAGTTAAATTAGATGGGGGAAAAAACTATGAAAAAAATGGCCTCTATATTAATTTAGAGAAACAATATAAAATGAAAACTAATAAAAAATTAAAGTTAATTGGTAATTAATTTTATTTATTACTAAAAAAGTATAACATGGTATAACAGCATCATAATGCTCAGCCCATTATCAGATTATAACACACCTTTATTTCTATAAGAAGCCCCATGTTTTTAATCATCCAAAATTTGCTGCAGTCTATACTCAACCCACAAAAAATTGGTGCTTTTTTAATAAATTTCTCAAATATTTCGTGATGTTTAACAGATGTTGATGTTTTTGATGATGATGTGTGATGTTTTCACATAATTTTCTATTATATTTTTCTTCTGGAGAAAGTCTTGAATCTTTTAGTTTGGCTTGAATAATATTAAATGTTATAATTATTATTGGCTACAGAACAAACCACTATTGTCCAATGACTTGCCTAATTAACTTAGCTTGCTTAGTTAACTTAATTAACTACTAAAACTGCACTTCAAGCTGAATAATAGTATCTTTCAAAATAACTAGTAAAATATTTTGTACTATCATCATGGCAAAGACAACAGAAATTAGTTATCAGACATTAGTTAAAACAATTATCTTTAAAAATATTAATGTTAAAAAAGAATTTGGGAAATATTAGAGGAAAAAGCTCATTTATTTTATCTCCACGTGTACATACTACAATAACTGTCATGCAAACAAAACATGGGTAAAGTGTGCACACATTTAGATTTAAATGAGGTATGCAAGTATTTGTACAGTACACTTTCAATATGCTGTTAGTTTCAGTTTTGCTTTATATTTTTGAACTAGCATGTACAAAAAGTGGCTCCTATCTAAACATATGTAACACACTAAAGAAATGTTTCTGTTTGATTGTCTTTGTGTAATTTGTGTAAGTGAGCCTGTATATTTTAAGTTGTAACATGTTTTCTTGTTCTTTTTTTTTTCTTTTTCTTTTTTTTTGAGTGTTTATTTTTTTTTGTGTACCTGCCCAGGGACTGCAGATGGAAAATAGCAGTTTTTGCTAAAGCCTGGCACAAAACATATTTCCTTTTTAAGGTCAATGTATTGTTGTGTATGTCCCTGTCAAAAACATTTATTTGAATTCAAAAAATAATAATACTACTTGATTAGGAGGCACTATAACTTCTAAGAACTGCATTTCTCTTTTCTCAATTAACTTTTGACACAATGTATAGGCTTGGATAAAAAAAAAAAAAAAAGTAGTTTAAAGGTACCGTGAAGTGCTTTTAAATGTGCGTTTTTAATTGATGTTTGACGTAATCTTAACAGAAACACGAAGAGAAGGTGGGATATAGAGTAGCTCCTCCCCTTTTTTATAAAACAGCCAATAGCGTTTTGCTTTATCACCGCTCTGCCAATGAGAGTGGTTCAGCTCAAGCGCATCAAATGTGAAGCGTCTTGAAGGGGGCGGGGCATGTCAGATATTAGAGAGCATTTGATTGGTCACGAATTGAAGAGAAACTGAAGTATGAGGTGACGTGAATAAAACCGTTGATCCATTTAGGCAGAAGTGACAAACTACAAGCTTTAGATGTTTATAACGATTTTATATCTTCTAATACCACCATAGAGTGGTATGGTTCAGTAGAGGTTACCTTTACCAGGCTTGTCTCTCCACTGCCAAAGGGTACCAAATGTACCCTTTTGGTAGGTGTGGTGTTCGACAAAGTTGCAGTCGAGGTCATTCTCACTCGAGGAAATGAAAAGCTATATGGGTCGTTCACATATCATACAAAACAGATGCTTTATACACATAAATAGGCCTACTTGTGTATAAATGTTAATAACTAACCTTTCTATGAACAGGATATGATTATAGCTGCAGATCAATGATAATGCGAAATAGTACTGTAACGTCTGCGATTATATAAAATAAAAAATAAAACGTATATGAAAACATACAGATCCTTACAGTCTCTGAAATGTTACCAATTACAAAACAAAAATACCCAAAACATACATTTAGGCCTTATTTGGGTTCATAAACAATACGAAACATACACTGTGTACAGTACAAACCTCTCCTTTTTATTCTTCACCAGCACATGTAACGTTAACATCTTGCCATTCTGAGTTCATAATAGTCCAAAAGGCAACGATATTAAACATGGCAGTTTGCTCATGTTTTAGGTTGCTGAAAGAATCATTTGCTCCTTTGTATTTTCGCGCTTCACTCTCGCGTTTGTCCGTTTCTGAAAGGATCGGATGTCAAAAGCACTTTAATAATCACGCGCACGTTATTATCATCAGCTCAAGAAGTTCGTTATTTCAAATAAAGACACGCACGCAAGCTCTCTAGAGAAAGTTAAACCACTCATGCTTTTAGACGGCCTCGTAAATAACAACAGGACACAGGGCAGATTCTACTCTTCTTCTTGGCTTTGTGGCTGTTCATCAAGACGACGACAAGGTTTGTTTGAGCTCAGGTCGACCATGGCTCGTTATTATATGTATATATTATTACGATGTAATGTCTCGACTGTGCATTTAAAAATGACGCTTTCTTTGTTTTCATTCTCCAGGCTTGTGCATGAGCTAGTGATTCTTCGCTGTAAACCAATTGCGTTCAGCTGCACGTCTGGCTCCGCCTTTTGGTACCCTTTGTTGTGCTAGGTACCCTTTAGAAAGGGTACCCAAAAACTGGTACAGTACGGTTCGCTTTTTGGTACCTTTTGATAGTGGAAATGGCCATAAAAGCGTATCGAACCGTACCGTACCACTCAGTGAAAATAAACACAAATTTTGTCAGTGCTTTGGAGGAAACTAGCTTATAGATATCCTAAAAACTAACAATACTGATACCAACATCTAAAAAAAAAAAAAAAACTTTATTTTTATTTCATGGGACCTTTAAACAAAATTTTCGAGTCAGCACTCACCCATAGCTTTGGTTTCCTCGCCCTTGGCATTAAGGATGGAGAACTTGAACTTGGCTCGAACCTCACTCTTAGGACAGCTGACCAGGAGCAGATAGAGAGACAGGTAATCTTTACTCTCTTCATCCAGCCCTTTTGGATTAACTCGTAAACACCTGTTCAAAACAAAGAGCCTCTCATAAGCACAAAAACAAGTCAAAATATTAACGCAAATCGGCATGCGCTCCACCCCTTTTTTTTACCATTTGAGCTTGTCATTGGCCCCCGAGGAGAAGGTGGAGCTTTTGATGACCTCTCCCATCTCCTCCCGACAGAAGCTGAAGTTGTTGATGGTCCACATATAGGAGAACTTAACCACTTTGATCTGGACAAACACAAACACACAAGATAACAGACAAGACACTTCATTCTTCCATCTACTTTTTTTTTTTCCCCCTCCTCCTTTCCTACATTAGATCCGCAAGTGTTGGCCAAGACTTCAAAAAAGCGACACATCAAAACCACCTTTTATCTTAATGCGCTCTGACAACAAACAGGATGGGGAGAACAAGGAATAAAAGACCTCAAACAAAAACACTGAGGGAGGATGATGGCGAGATAAATGAAAGCATTAATGGAACATGTTTCACTAGTCATGGGGATTCGGAACACACTGGAGGGTTCTGTGAAGTCTCACACACTCAAAACACAGGGAAGACAATGGCCATTGCATCTTTTTAGAAAGACAGACACCTGGACAGACCATTTTTGGTACATACATTAAAGTTTTTCAAACACGGATTAAGTTTTGTTAATATATGTAATACAGGTTTACAAATTACACATATGTTAGACTTCTTTAAAGAAATTAATATTGTTTTTAATAAAGATGATTTAAATTGGTCACAACTGACAACGGAACATTATTATATACTAAATTATAATTCATATAAAAAGAGTTCTTTGAAAATGAATAAATAAAAAATAATAAAAATAAATATATATATATTCTCAACAAGCAATGTTTGAAAAATCAGTATATTAGAATGACGTGAACAAGATCATGTGACACTGAAGTCTGGAAATATATGCTGAAAATTTTGCTTTGCTATCATAGAAATAAACTGCATTGTCAAACATTTTAAAATAGACAGTAAATTTAAACAGTGTAATATTCCACGATATTTCTGTTTAAACAGTATTTTGGTCAAATAAATGCAGGCCCAGTGAACTTATTTAAAAAACATTAAATATTAATATTAACATTAATATGAACTTATGATATATTCTATTATATTATATAAATAATTATATTACATTATATTACATTAAATTATATTATATAAATCACTATATTATCTTATCTTATATTATCTTATCTTATATTATATTCATATTATATTATATTATCACAGTGATTTACATTATATTATAACAGTGATTTGAAACAAAGGGTGCTATTTTTCTAAGGGTTATTTAAAAAAATACCTTTAACTCTATTTCACAGAAAGCGGAGGGTAGTATGCAGTATTTAAATTTTTTTTAAACTGAGACTTTTGCTTTGTGTTTTGGCGTACAAATGACAACATTGTTAAAACAATCCCAGTTCCCACAGAAATCATGCATACCATGCTAGTAGTTGGCGATGAAAATGTTTTTCCCATGAATATTACATTTACCATGATGTGGCATCAGTAGACACATAGCAACTACAACTATATCCACATTAAATTAGTTCTAAATTGCAGTGGAAAAGCAAACGGAGCTGCGCAGAGTCATTGAAAAAGCCCCATTAGTCTGTTTTCCAAAAATAAAATGTTTTTGTAGAAGTGAAGAGTTCAGTTCCAAAACGCTGCCAAAATCAGTACAGTTTTTAATTACACACAAAATGTGATATCAGCCATGTCACTCAATCATGCTTTCTCCCTTTTTTCCCAAACCGCGACAAACCCCAGTCTCCCTTCTCTGCAGAATGCGATAAATCCGCTGAACCAATCACAGCGCACCATTCCACGCACTGCAAACAGTGAATACAACTGGCTGTTACCTGCTTTCACACGAAAGCAGCAAACTTGTCACACTGACCCCGGAGGATTTTTTTGAAAAACGTTCAACTGTTTTACTTTTACCAAGTGGAATCGAGCCATTTTGCAGCTGATGACCAAAAGTGCCTCCAAAGTTTGACAGCAGCAATCTGCAGAGGAATAGGGAGGCCACGAACAAATACCAAAGATCACCCAAGTAATATAAAATTGATATTATAATAACGTGAATCTCACTTTACATTCACAGTATGAATAATATAGTGTTTTTATTAATAGCATTAATTTTAATTTTAATACAACATACTTAACAAAATGAATGAGCCATTTTAGACCTGTGCCTGTATATAAAATTAGTATTAACCAAGTTCAGAGGCTGTCTATTGATTAAATAAATATTGATTAAATAAATGTATTGCAGTTTGGAGAAAAAAAAAAGTGTGATGGATTTATTTCATTTTGGGAAAAACATATAATTTGTTTTTATAATAAATCTTTGAAAACCAAAATCTGGATTTCACTTTTATATCAACTTTCATGATTAAGAAAAAAACTGTTTAACTCAAAATAATCCAAATGGATTGATAGCGTTTTTGATCCAAACTCTTCAAGAATAAATGAACAGGCAAAACACATACCGTGCATCCGGAAAGTATTCATAGTGCTTCACTTTTTCCACATTTTTTTGTTACAGCCTTATTCCAAAACGGATTCAATTCATTTATTTCCTCAAAATTCTACACACAATACCCCATAATGACAATGTGAAATAAGATTTTTTTAAATTGTTGCAAATTTATTTAAAATAAAAAAGCTGAAAAATCACATGTACATAAGTATTCACAGCCTTTGCTCAGTACTTTTTTGATGCACCTTTGGCAGCAATTACAGCCTCAAGTCTTTTTGAATATGATGCCACAAGCTTGGCACACCTGTCTTTGGGAATTTTTGCCCATTCCTCTTTGCAGTACCTCTCAAGCTCTATCAGGTTGGATGGGAAGCAACGGTGTACAGCCATTTTCAGATCTCTCCAGAGATTTTCAGTAGGATTTAGGTCTGGGCTCTGGCTGGGTCCCTCAAGGACATTCACCGAGTTGTTGTGAAGCCACTCCATTGATATTTTGGTGGTGTGCTTTGGGTCATTGTCCTGCTGGAAGATGAACTGTCGCCCCAGTCTGAGGTCAAGAGCACTCTGAAGCAGGTTTTCATTCAGGTTGTCTCTGTACACTGCTGCATTCATCTTTCCCTCTATCCTGACTAGTCTTCCAGTTCCTGCTGCTGAAAAACATCCCCACAGCATGATCCTGCCACCACCATGCTTCACTGTAGGGATGGTATTAGCCTGGTGATGAGCAGTGCCTGGTTTTCTCCAAATGTAACGCCTGGCATTCACTCCAAAGAGTTAAATTTTAGTCTCATCAGACCAGAGAATTTTGTTTCAGATGCCTTTTGGCAAATTTCAGGCGGGCTGCTATGTGCCCTTTACTAAGGAGTGGCTTCCGTCTGGCCACTCTACCATACAGGCCTGATTGGTGGATTGCTGCACAGATGATTGTCCTTCTGTAAGGTTCTCCTCTCTCCACAGAAGAACGCTGGAGCTCAGACAGAGTGACCATCGGGTTATTGATCACCTGCCTGAGTAAGGCCCTTCTCCCCCGATCACTCAGCTTAGATGGCCGGCCAGCTCTAGGAAGAGTCCTGGTGGTTCCAAACATCTTCCACTTACAGATGATGGAGACCACTGTGCTCATTGGAACTTTCAGAGCAGCAGAATTTTTTCTGTAACCTTCCCCAGCCTTGTGCCTCGAGACAATCCTGTCTCAGAGGTCTACAGACAATTCCTTTGGTCTTCATGCTTGGTTTGTGCTTTGATATGAACTGTCAACCCTGGGACCTTTTATAGACAGTTTTATGCCTTTTCAAATCATGTCCAATCAACTGAATTTACCACAGGTGAACTCCAATTAAGCTGCAGAAACATCTCAAGAATGATCAGTGGAAACAGTATGTACCTGAGCTCAATTAAGAGTTTCACGGCAAAGGCTGTGAATACTTATGTACATGTGATTTTTCAGGTTTTTTTATTTTTAATAAATTTGCAACATTTTCAAAATATCTTTTTTCACATTGTCATTATGGGGTATTGTGTGAAGAATTTTGAGGAAATAAATGAATTTAATCCAATTTGGAATAAGCCTGTTACATAAAAACGTGGGAAAAAAGAAGTGCTATGAATACTTTCCGGATGCACTGTAGGCTGTGCAGATTCCCATAAACACTCACCTGTGTGTAACACCAGCTTTCGGCCACAGGGCCGCTGGTCATTTCCGCAGGAGGGGGAGGACTCGGCACCCTGGACATCGCCAGTTTTGAGCGTTTGGTTTTTGGGTTAAGGGGAGGGTCACTTCGCCAACCACCACAGGACGTCCCCAACCAAGTGTCCAGACGTGATCACTTTCTCAAAAGCAAACACACGCACAGATGTGTATTTCACAGCCGCCGCCAGGATCCGGGCACACACTCGTGTTCCGCGTAACCCAGAGAACAAGGAGGGAAAGCAGGGAGAAACTTGGTGTGTCTTTCAGCGAGCCGTCAAGTTCATTAGCATTAACACCTGCAGCAGAGCAGACAGAGAGCAAAAACAGATTAAGAATTTTCATTTGTATCAATGAGCTTAAAGCTTTGAACAGAAATGATGCAGAGCTTATAATAAGATTATGAAGGAAAAAAAATTATATTAGAACAGTGGTAGTTGTAGTAGTAATAAATTAAATCATATTACCTACTACTACTACAGCTGTTTTTTATATTTACAAAAATACAGTGGGTGTTGTTTTAAGTGAATGTAAGCATTTTTGTGGAAATTAAACCAACAGGTATGATATGTTACACATAATATAAGTCTTAACAAAATAAATGTTGCTGTTATTGATGAAAAAAATCATCAATTTCTTATTTTGCACTGTTAAGCAATGATTTATTTAAACTAATTAAAAGTTATTTTTAAAAAACCTTTGACATCTGCTTTGTTATTGTTTATTAAAAATATACACAAAGAACCACATCTATATAAATTTCTAATATATATATATATATATATTTTAAACAATTTCACAGCAATGGTTCATTCCTGACATGGATCTTTAAAGATTCTGGCTGCTTTTTTTTTCAGAATATTGTTTATTTAGAATGCAGCACTGCAAGGATTACTAGGGCTAAAATACATACTGTGACTTATTGGAGTATTACAATTATTTTTCTAAATGAAAGATGTACCACTATGTGTAATTACTTGCTGCCGTTAGTTAACTGCATGTTGCGTTTCTTTTAAATACTTTGAAGTATATTAACTGTTTGAATTTCTCTTTAAATATCTGTACTGTCATCTTTGCTTTGTTGTTACCATATTGAAATAAATGAAAACAAATAAATAAATAAAAGACAAATCACAAAAAAAGTAATTATTTCAGTATAGAAGAGATTGTATAACTGATTACCTATGAACATCCACCATTTAGGCGAACATGTCAAGACAAATGTCAAAAGAATATCTATTCACAAACCACAAAACTATGCAGAACTATTGTGCCATTCGATCACCATTTCATTGACACCTGCTTGACTACACAACATTTGCCACTGTAGGGGCAAAAGCCAGACCACTGAAGACTCAGAAGCACCATCAGCAAGTTTAAATCAGTCAAAGCTACACGTTTATAACGCTGGAGGAAAAAACAATTTCTTCTTTTCCCCTTGTGTGAAACAACCCTCCCTCTCTTTTCCTGTGGAAAAGCACATTCATCATTCCATTGGCTCTCTTGTTCATTTTCCTTCAAACCTCTGAACCCTTAAACCTTTTCAGCCTTTTTTTTCTTCCTTCACCTCAAAAAAAGAAATAAACAAGAGATCCGCAGCACTAATCCTTATTTTGCTCTCGCTGCTGCTAATTAAGGCACTTTAATCATTAGCTGGATACACCCTAGCCATTAATGGACTGACCAGAAAACACCAAACTGGCCGCATGTCTAACAGTACAGCGAGTCGTTAATAAGGCTAATTAATGGATGTACAAACAGTCCGATGGAAGCTCGTGACTGATAACCAATTAAAAGTAGAAAAGTACATTTGGCGCGCCATGCATGACATTTATAAATGTTTAAAGAACAGGGTAAAAGACCCTCACGGTCATGAGCCGGGAAGAATAGTCTTTATTAAAACACATCTTTTTAGGTAACTTTTTAATTTACTTCACAGAACGGCGTGATTTTCTGCGGTCAGATCACAAAGTTATGAAGAGTTGAACATTTACTAGACACACCGAATCGGGAACCTTTGATTTCATCCAAACTTTAAACAAAGAAAGACAGAAAAAAGCACAAGTATTATCTTCTCTTTTCTCAATCTGAAGAGACCCCGTCACCCTTTCATCTCTCATTTCTCTCTCCATTTTTTACAGTCTCCCCTTTCTCACTCAACCTGCACGTCCCTACGTCTGCGAGCGAGGGAGACAGAGAGTCTTCTTTCCCTTAATTAGCATCTGATTGAAAGGATAGATCACGGCCCGGTGGAACCTTCCGGAAACTTGTGCGGCGATTTGAGAAAGTGTGAGAGGAAGAGTACAGGGTGGATAAAGAAAAACGAACAAAGTGCACAGTGTATTGTGGGGAGGAGAGAAGCAGATAAGTATTGGGAGAAGGAAAAGGTCATTTCAAAACTTTGTAGAAGTACAGAACAACTCGTTAATTTCCCCATCTATACACCAGGGTTGGGTGTTAAAGCATACTTTTACAGATCAGTGTGTACTTAAAACTGAACATTTCTCTCGTTTTTGTGTTTTTGTGGGGTGTTTTTTAAGCTTTTATACCAATTACAACGACTCTGTTGTAAATATGAGAACCCAAACCAGGAGACTCGTTACAAGCAGATCTTTATTGAGATGTGTTGGTTGTTCTTGAAGATGCTGTTTAACTGCAGAAGTCCACGAGTCTGCAAGAGCCTAAAGGAGTCCCTTACAGGGACAGGAGTAGTCTAACACAAGTCTGAAACAAGTCTAATTTGGGACAGAGTCGTCCTGTCTATTTTATGTTTAGGAGGGGGCAGAGTTTATAGGTGGAGATGGCTAAACAAGTCATGTAAATGTGGTAGGTAGGTGAAGGAACTTGCCCAGCCACTGACCACACAAGTTTATCAACAAAAGAGTTTCTTTGGCCTGAATGGATCCACAAAGACAAAGCCACAGTTGTTGAGACCCTGCCTGTAGCATTTGCACCACTTTGGCTCAGCCAGTGCTCAGGAAGGCAATAGGTTTAATGTCTCTGTCACCTGGGCTGTTATAATTTTGAATTAAATGATATAATAAAAACCCAAAGAATATAACTAATATATATATATATATACATACATAGATACATACATACATACACACACACAATATTATACATGCCGAGCCACTTTCGTACAGTCCTTTAGGTTTAAAGACCAATGTTTCCAAACTGGTGGGTCGAATCCCAAAGTGGGTCATGTAGTGGTTTTGTGATGAATGACTTTAATTTTGAAAGACGTGTGTGAAAGCTGTTGATGCTTCTGTCAGATGTGGTTTGTGCACTTGAGAAAAACACGTTCTCCTAAAGGGCGTTTCAGTTGGGATGGAAGGATCTAGTTCATTTTCACAAGCATGACACTTCATGGCAAACACCAGTCAAGATAAAAATACTACATTTTGTTAGCAAGCGGCAGCCGTGTTAGCTTTAACCAGTTACTGAACAGATTATTAATAACTGATCAAAGAACATTTCACTGAGCTCATACCAGAGCACTCTAAACATGGAGGTTTAGTTTAGTTTTGTATGTGCCATTTGATAATGATACAGCATAGCATTGCATTACTAAATTAGTTTTTATTTTAAAACTTTAAAATTTGCTGTACATTTTAGTTTTATTTTCTGTATGTTTGCAAACACATTTCGATTTAGTTTAGTTTCCGTTTGAGTAATTCTAGTTCAATAGAGTTAAAAGTGCAGTGAAGCCCAAAGCAAAGTTTAGTGTTTTCACAGCTTACATTAACCCTTGTGCAAAGCTATTTACAAAAAAATAATAAACGTAATAAAAATAAAATAATTGCTTGAACAATCACTGCAATGAATAAAAGCAAATATAATAAAGAATTCAGACCAACTTCTTCATATTAAAGATCATACTGTATATGTAGTTTCACATGCCTAGTTTATATGTTTTGGTAAATGATGTAAAGATATAGAATATCTTTTATGTTAATATTTAAAAAATGTTATGTATCATGCATTTGACTGATGTGTTTGTCTATAAAAGTGCATCTACATGTTTTTTCTCTAAACAGCTGCAGGTCAAATTGTCCACCACAGAATGAATGATTATTAATTCTTAAAATGATTACTTATTTTTGCTAACTATTAAATTTTTTTTTCAGTTAGTTTTAGTTTTTTTCCATTTATTATGCATTTGTAAACTCATTTCAGTTTTAGGGTTTAATTGTTTTCTGCATGGCAATGCCAAGATTGAATTATTGCTAAAATTACGTCCGTACGTCAACACAAAATACCAAAAAAAAAAAGGAAATTAAAATATACTTTAAAATATATTCCATAAAAATCATTCCAAAATACAAAGTTACATCAATAAACAAACACAAATATACTTCTTCATCAAGCCATTCATACACAACATCAAAGAAAATAATGGTATATAATAAACCAATAGTTTCAGTCTTAGTTTACTAAAATAGCCTTGTTGGTCCGAGTTGGCTTGTAAGTTAAAAATATAAATATGTACTGTGTGCAAAATACTGTGTCAGACATAAAGATCATGCTAGTTGTACTCCTTTCAAAATAACAAAATGAAAGTAGGATAACACAAACACATTTTTGCTATTGGTAATT
>CAIGQV010016547.1:5350904-5378429 GCA_903798115.1 Danio jaintianensis
TAATAATAATAATAATAATAATAATAATAATAATAATAATAATAATAATAAAGTCTGGCCTGTGTTCTCAACTGGTTTTAGTTCCAAAACACTAACCGTACAAAAGAAGAAAAAAAAAGGAAATAAAAAACTAATAAATACAGAAAGACAACAACCATTACAGGCCTTTCACATCATTGAAATCACCGCAGGTAAAACTCTCACTCATGTGTGTCCGTATTTGCTAAGATACATTAACAAAATGGTTCATATAACCTGGATTTGCTTCATATGACCAATTCACACTTGTGTGGTAAATCTGATCGGTCTCTAATCACAGAGAGGGACAAAAAGAGAGAGACACTGTCACTCTTAAAAGATAAAAGACCTGCAGGGTAATGCTGAAAAAGATGTCGAGAACAGAGACATGGATAAAAACAGACACAAGGTCATGAGCGGCTAATTATCCTGTCAGTAGTAATGCACTCAAGCCTGTGATCACCACCGGGTCATCCGTACTACATGCACCTGAGAGAGAGGTGTGTGTGTGTGTGTGTCGGTACGTTTTTAAGTTAGCAGGTGAGTCTGCTTGTGTGCTCGATGCGAGTCCTTCACCTATTGTATCTTTCTGATGCCAAAAAAATAAAAATATTGAAAACACATTATTTCCTACACTGAACTGACATGTTGTTCCTTTCATTCAGTCGAGCAACATCTTAGCATTTAAGATTTTTCCTTTCTCCATTTCCACACGGTGGTTCTTTAGCACCCAGCAGTGCATTGTTAGCTGTAAAATCGCCACTTTCATTACCCCATTGTCACAGAGAATATTAAAATCCACATCCTTCACACCAAACCTTCACCTTTTTATTTCTGCCAGTCTCCTTTTCTTTTCGCCTCCACTTCAGAATCTCTGCAAAATCTCAGAGTGTCCTTCTGTCCCCAATAAAGAGTCTTATTTTATTTCTCTCTCCCCTTGTTCCTCCCTAAACCAATCATCTACAAGTCTAGCTTACAATAAAACTGACCCTGAGCTGGATTTAAGCTTTAATAATGAATACATATGAATTGTATAAAAGCACAAAACGGCTAGACAGAAGTTGTTGTTGTTGTTGTCATTTTTAAACTGATCAATGCATATATTACTTACTTATTTGGAATAAAGCAGAGATGTGGCATCACGTGGCACAAGTTTTTTCCTATACCCGTCAGAAGTTTCCAGCTTCACAGTTAGAGTGCCTTTCTATGCCTTTTTGTTTACCGTACAATGAGGTGTCCAGAAAGAGATCTGAGAAAAGAGGGAGAAAGAGCGTTATCAAAACACTGTGAGGTCACAGACATGAGAGTAGAGCTAAAAGGAAACTACGACAAAACTGAAACCACTTAGAAAATACACACACAAATGTAAAAGAAGAATTAAATACCAATAACCTTACTAAATATAGCTTTACTAAAGCTGTTCAATGACTTAAGCTTTCAATGACTTAAAAAGTATAAGACTGCACAATATATTATTTCAGCATCAATATTGCAATGTGCAAATACTCACATCGCAGGATCTGCAATGTCAAATTGGAATTATAATTAACCAAAAACCCAGTTCAGATGTGATTTGTGGAGTCATTGTAAAGTTTAACTCTAATCTAATAGGGTGTAAACATGAGTTTAAGGCCTGCAACTGTAAGATTTAAAAGGTGAATTTAAACCATTTGTGCTCGAGAAATTGTAAAGTTTGTGACTTTAACAAAGATTAATTAAACAGTGACTAAACAGTGTTATTTTACATTTTATTATTGTACCTCAATACTGTTAAAACTCCAGCAAAAACCATAAAACATTGTTTATTTCATTTTTATCTTTGTTGTACCGTTTTCATTCATTCATCCATTTTCCTTCGGCTTAGTCCCTTTATTCATCAGGGATCGTCACAGCGGAATGAACCACGAAACTTATCCAGCATATGTTTTACACAGCGGATGCCCTTCCAGCTGCAACCCAGTACTGGGAAACACCCATACACTCTCAGATGCGCGCACACACACATGCACTACGGCCAATTTAGTTTATTCAATTCACCTATAGCGTAAGTCTTTGGACTCTGGGGGAAATCAGAGCACCGGGAGGAAACCCACGCCAACACAGGGAGAACATGCAAACTCCACACAGAAACGCCAACTGACCCAGCCGGGATTCAAACTAGCAAATAAAAAAAATAAATAACATTTTCGCAGAATAACAATATAATCGCAATGTCAGTTGTTTTTTTCCAATATTGTGCAGCCCTGCTTAAAAGCTTAATTTACATGATCTATAATGAACAAAAAAACAAGCAACTGTTGTGTTGAGCAGCACCTTCAGAATTTTGCCATCACTAAATTCAACACAAAATATAAAATATAAAAATAACACCCAAAAAAAGAGCTTAGTTTGCAATTTTTCTAATTGTTGCACATTTCCCACAGATTTTGGCCAGATAAAACACTGTTTAAATTCCTGCAATGGCATCTGCATTTTTTTTATATTAAATAACATTACAGTCAGATATTGAAAGTGCTCATCTGCACAGTTACACTTGAAACGAACAGATTTATAAAAATAAAAAATAAAAAATAAAAACGTGCGCACACACACAGTATAAAGTACAATTTAAAATGACGAACACAAATTCCTGATGTTCAAAAACCTGAACAGCAAAAATATAAAATTCCCTGATTTTCAATGTCTGGAAAAGACTTTTTAAAATTCCATGACATTCCAGAAATTTCATGATCCTGATAATAATAACCTTTTTTTTTTAAGTCATGAAATCAGCCTACAGCACTGCTAGACGATCAGGTATTTAAAGAGAAAGAACAGCTCCAGGAGAGTTGATCATGTCTGAAGCCCTGAAGGACTAAGACAAGTTCAGAAATCAATCCCATCATCCCCTAGACATGACATCAAACACAAGCTGGGCTCTAACTACTCTTTACTCCCAGGGAAGCTCAAATCTTCACAGCTTAACACCATTATCATCTGAAAACCTGTTCACAGTGATTCTGAGGGCAGGATTCTTTATACCTTAACCAGTGTGTGTGTGTGTGTGTGTGTGTGTGTGTGTGTGTGTGTGTGTGTGTGTGTGTGTGCGCACCCAGTCTAGTACATCAGGTGTAGGTGTAAAGTGAGAGATTTCGCTGTCAAACGGTGCACTTACTGGTGATGACTGAATTAAACCCTTTTCAGAGAACTTGCGCAATTGAACTTCAACACACCGGGAGTAAAGCTCCAGCACTTCCGGTCGAGTGTTTTAGTGCACCACTCAAACTATTTCAACAACCCCACTTGCTGCTGACCTTTCAAAGCGCAACACATAATATCCAGACCGTTCCAGTATGTATGCAGTCCCTGTGTTTGCCACGACATGTTTGTAATGTTATACATGTGATTTTAAATGACTAATGTTGTTCTTAAATGTAACTAGATAATGAATAATTATAGAGAGAGTAGATAAACACAAATACATATAAAAAGACACATGTACGTGATATATGCCAATATATTGACTATGATAAAGTTCAGTGCAGTTAAATACAGAAAATCGCATTCCACACATATGATGGGATATCAATGGTCACATGATGGTTTAAAAACAAAACCTCAAATTTAGGGCAGTACAGTTTTGTTTTTTGCTTTTTAAATCGATGATTTAAAGCAATT
The DNA here is from genome assembly GCA_903798115.1 of Danio jaintianensis. Classification (NCBI taxonomy): domain Eukaryota; kingdom Metazoa; phylum Chordata; class Actinopteri; order Cypriniformes; family Danionidae; genus Danio; species Danio jaintianensis. The sequence continues at coordinate 5,354,580 of CAIGQV010016547.1, forward strand.
AATCACTACATTATGTTTTAAGCCAATGGTTCCTAATTCCAGTCCTCAGGACCCCCCGCCGTGCACATTTTATGTTTTCCTTACTTAGCACATCTAAATCAGCTTTTTTAACAGAGAGATCCATGAACTGATCCTTGTGTGTCAAATAATAAAGACATACAAAATAGGGCTGCACGATATTGGATAAATCTGACATTGTGATCATTTGTATTTCTGAGATTATATATTGCAATATAAATACAATTTCACCAGATAAACTGATAATAAAGTGGCCAGTGAGTGTATATAAACTATTCCCAACTCAACATTGCAGATACTGCGATGTGACTACTGGGGATGTGATATCTATGCGGCAACGATATATTGTGCAGCTCTAATACAAAATGTGCAGGGAGGCGGGTCCCAAGGACTGGAATTGGGAACCATTGTTTTAAGCTACCACACATTCTTGCTACATATAGCAACCTTATAAAAGCACTCTTCCATGATGCTGTGCAATGCTTCACAATGTGGAGAATAAAACTGCACATGATGTCTGCACTGACGTGAATCATGTGGCCTTTACAAAAAAATAAATAATAATAATAAAAAAAGGTGTGAAATATGCAACTGAAGAGTGATCAATCAACACTTTTTATGATTATAGTCTCTGACTAATGACATGAAGACCCTCATTGTTGGACATTTTTTATCGTTTTTTTTTTTACATTATTTTAAAATGTTTTGTCATTTTATAAAATTACAGAACCACATTTATTACTATTCTTAAAACCTTTTTCCAGCTCAGTCTGTAAAACCCTACCAATTTCCTAACAATGTTTTAGTTGACCTAAACTTGTTGATTTTAACAGAAACAAATCTAGTAATCTGTACTACCAGAATTCTAGTCATTTTCTTAGTCAGAAAACCCTAGTTAAGATAAATTTAGATAAGAACAGCCCAAAATTAGACTAATCATCAAATAGACCGATTAGACAGACTTGACATGTGTAGTCATTTATTCCTGTGTATTTGATGACTAGATTTTGGGGTATTCCTTACAGGTTTATTAGACTTTCATTGGCAGCCCAAATTTAGCCTTGTTTTAAACCAATACGTCTATGTTTAGACATCTATTACACTTCTTACACAAAATATGCTGTTAGGGGAATTGTTGGGTAACATAGGGGGATATAGTTAATGTTCAATTATGATAGGACCATGTACAACTATTTTTTTTAAAAGCAAAAACTGCAATTGCTTTCTTTGTGTTGATCAGGTTAGCAAGTCCACATGTTCTACAAGACAATATTTTGAAAAATGTTTGAATACTATGGAAGTCTAGGGTTGCACGATACTGGAATTCGGTACCAATCGATACTGAAATGTTGAAAACGTCAATTTCCCGCTAACATTTAAGCATTATTGAGCATGTTCTTAAACACCGTTGATTTGCCATTGTGTTTATGTGCTCAACGGAAATGGCTGTGATTGGCCGTGAAAGTCATTAGTTCACCAAACTCACTGCTGTTTACTGAGTGTAATCACAGATACAGGGACACTGGAGCATTTTAAAGCCGTGATTCATCAGCGGATCGCTTGTATGTCCGCTTATAGACAAACCAGCTGATCGAACTGACTTTGAAACACTCTAGTGTCCCTGTATCTGTGTTTACACTCAGTAAACAGCAGTGAGTTTGGTGAACTGATGACCTTCACGGCCAATCACAGTCATTTCTGTTGAGCATGTGAACTCAATGGCAAATCAGCACTGTTTAAGAATGTACTCAATAGTGCTCAAATATTAGCAGAAAATTTATATTTTTAAAATTTCAGTATCGATTGGTAGTACCGAATTCCAGTATCGTGACAACCCTATGAAAGTCAATAGCTACCAGTTTTCAAAATTCCTCAAGATATCGTCTCTGTTCAACAAAAGAATGAAAGAAGTTTATAAAACAAAATGATCTACTAGCTATGCACTTTAATTTATTTAAAAAGTGTTTCGTGTGAGTTTGCATGTCACTGTGTACATTCAAACCATGCTCTCTATGCAAACAAACAAGTGTATTCAATAGTAAAGATTTTTCTCAATCACGCTATTTTTTAATAACGTCTGATCGTTGTTCTGATCTCACTTCTATGCATGAAAAAGCATTATTTAATATACTATTTATGCCACAATAAAATATTATTCAATAACATTAATGAACTATTCCAACAGTGTCTGAATTTTTTATATGATAATCACCTACAGTAAAACCTACATGCCAGCCACCCTTCCATAACACATGAACTCATTGTACGGAAATCAGTGAAGGCATTTTAAACTGGTGCATCTGTGCTCCGCATGCCAGGATTCTCACCTCTGCTCTCTGATTGAAGAAGCTAGTTATTATGCCTTCTAATGAGCTCCAGAAAGTCAATTCCTTGACATGCACAATAATAATTAAAACTGATACTCAGCCTGAGCGGATCAATTCAACAGCGCAAAAAAAAATATATATATCACAATACTATTGATTTTCAGACCTTCACCACAAAGAGATGAAAGAAGAAACAAGCCTTTCAATCTGATGAAGGATAGATGGAGGTTATACAAGGTCTGTGTTTAAAAACAGCCAACACACCAATCAGCATTTTTGGGCTGTCACAGAAATATCTGTGATGTCAAACACAAAATAGGCAGTTTGTGAAGTTTTGAAAGATGACAGACACAAATCAGAGGCAAAGCATAGTTTCCTATTGTACTTCTCACACAAAAAAAAGCACATAAAGAGATCTTCTCAAAAGGTGCGGGCAAACAATTCTTTGTCAAAAGTAGCAAAAACACATTTACGACATTCTTGGTTCAATAAAAACTGAAAGCAGATCAATACTTAAGCCAATTTAGGTTTACACAGCACGTGCGGCTCAATCAATATTAGGTCCAACAATTAAATTAAATAACTATTGCCAAAAGGTGCTTTAGTACTTAAAGAATACATGCGGGCAGGAGAGTTGAGAGAGATGAAGGGAGGAAGTGGAAGAGACAGAGAGATAGATGATCAACTCAGCACCAGACGGCAATCTGGAGAGATAGAGAGACAGAGAAACAGTGATAAAGAGAGAAGTGGAGAAGACAGAAGATGAGAAAAAGTGAAAGAGTGAGCAGAATAAAAATGAAAAATTGAAAATAAAAGAAATTTACTGAATAAGAACAGTGTTGTAGATCCTGCATCTGAATTATATTACATTTCATAATGGCCAAAAATTAAGAAATTGTTGTCAGGAGTAGGCTATTGAAAGAAAAATTCTCACCATTTAGTTCATTTCATTAGTTTAACACAAAATAAGATATTCTGGAAACCATACAACAGCCGTTGACTTCCACTGTATTTTTTTGTTCCTATATGGAAGTCAACGGCTGCTGCTTTACAACATTCTTCAAACTAGTACCTTCCTTTGTGTCCAACACAAAGCAACAACTGGAGGTAAATGACAGAATTTTCCTTTTTTGTAGGTGAACCATCCCTTTAAAGGCTGAGTTTCCAATTTTGGATCTGACTACATTAAATTTATACAACAAGGGTGACCAAATGCTATTTTAAACAGAACTACTTGCCTCACATTACTCATTTGGATTCAGAAATGTAAAAAATGCTGGGTTCCACACAATCCCTTCATGTCGTTAACTTAATGATTTTTACAATTTTAAGTTGATTGAATATAAAACAATTACATTTTTTTAGCTCATTTTAAAAAATTTTGAGTGAGTCTGATATAAAATGATTATGTTACGGGTGAAAAGACAGTTTTCTTTATTCAACTACTTATCCTAAAAGATGTTTTCCACATTTAATGGGTTTCTTGAGCACCAAATCATCATTTAAGAATGATTCATGAAAGACTATGTGACATTGAACACTGAAGTAATGTATGTACATACACATTTATAAGATCCCAATCTTTTGAATAGCATTCTATATAAATTTTCATATGAAAAAAAAAAACAAGTCATCATAATAATAGAGAAGGGACCTCTGGGAAACTGATTAAACAGTCCTTGAAAAAACTCTTCTTAGTGAATAGAGCTCAGGGAGTCATAAATAAATGGATCTGAACGATAGATGGCTTCGTAAAATAGAGAGTATGCAGTCTGAAAGCATTTACTGCACATTTTATGCATGAATGAAACCCTCTATCATTGCATAAAAACTAAAACCTTACTTAAACATGTGCTTTTGAAATCTGATGCTCTTAAACATAAGCCACCATCTACCCCTTTCCTTACATGCTTACATCCTTATATCACCCCAATTTTATCGTCCTTACACAGGCTGCCTGTTAAGTTACCATACTGATTATAAAATATTGCTTCTTACCTATAAAGCTTTAAAAAGTCTAGCTCCTGTTCATCTAAACAACCCTCTGTTTCGCTACAATCCAACCCACTCTTTAAGATCTCAAAACTCAGGGCTTCTGGTACTACCCAGAATAGCAAAGTCCACTAAAGGAGGTCGAGCCTTCTCATATATGGCTCCTAAACTCTGGAATAGCCTTCCTGATAATGTAACTCTGAATTTGATTGTACAACAATAACTGTTGTGAAAAGTGCTATACAAATAATAAAAATCCCACAAATTATTGAATCCCTATCACTTCCTAATTATTCAACTTCTAAGGAGCTTCCCGGGCAGCATTAGCTATTGAGAGGTACAGGTGTGTTCTTCAGAGTGAAGCTGTAGTGTGTAACAGATGATAAGAGAGAATAAGTGTCAACATGAAGAGAGCTGCTGTCAGCTGGAGGACAGATAGACACGCTCACGCAGGTATACAGAAGATAAATGCTTCCCCTTCACACATTTAACAGAAGACATTCAAGGGCAACAAGTCACAATCAGACGCTCTCTGCCAAGAGCGTTTCACTTTTCTTTCCGTTTCTACCAGTCCTCTCACTAGCCAATCGCATTCTTCTTTTCTGATGCTTTTATCTGCACCCTTGATGTGCATTTTTTCTGCATTCCATCTGTGTGGAAGTCTACATTTATGCAGCATCTCTGTCTAATAAAGGCGATATTTAAATTTAACCGAATGCATTTTAATGTGGGAAGGACTATGAATCATTCAGCTGAACTTTAGCTTAGACTGCAGTTAACTGGATATTGTATTTTTAACACATTTTAATTTTCGCACTAATGATTTTGAGAATAAAATAATTGGCAGACCCCCTGCTGAAGCCAACACTTTACACCAAGCTCTAACTGTCATAAAAAACATTCCTGCACTTGTTTTGGTGACTTAATGAGAGTAATAGATCACATGCGTGTCGCCACATGGAGTTCTGGAGAAGGAAAAAACTTCCATGGGGCATTCTTGTGTCAGGTTTATGGAGCGACTCTGGGTTGTTTTCCAGTTGGGTATGGACGATTTTTACTTTCCAATTCCACATGGCCACATAAAAGTGTCTCTGCAAAACTAAACTGAATGTGATACGCTGTTCCCCATGCCACATGCAAATATAACCGTTTATTTCTGCGATGATTCTAAAATTCTGTTTAACATTCTTAGGAGGGCATTTACACTTGGGTCTTATTAACCACAGACCCTTAACAGGCTTATTAGGCAGACCTCAGAATCCATAAAGATCTCATTGAAATAACTGTGCAAAGATTAAACTAAACACTTGAACTATTGGACAAATATTTCACTTGAACACTAGTAAGTCTCGTATTTCTAGGGTTGCAAAGGGGCAGAAAATGTCAGGTAAATTTCCCAAAAATAAAAATTCCATGGGAATTTTGGGAATATTCCAAGCTGGAAACTTTTATGGGAATTTATTTAATTTAGAGAAATGTATATAAACTGTATATACAAACATTGTTTATGTTTAGAAACTGACATGTACACAAACTAATACATGTTAAAAATGCCTTACTGATTTAATTGTAAATGGAATTCCCATGGAAAGTTTCCAGCCTAGAATATTCCCAGAACCCTAGGTACTTTCCTTTCAAAAGCCATTTTAACTCATTTAAAAACGCCTGTTCTTTGCCATGGTTTCATTAAGTGAGAAATAAAATAACAGAAATGCATTTTCCCTGTTTGTGTGATGACGTTTTTAGATTACACTATATTAATATTTATTTATAAACCTTGATTCAAAGTTAAAACGATTATGACAAAGAGACATATGATTATGTCTGAGAGTGTAAAGACTTCAAGATCTGTCTTTAAATGCTAAATATAGAGCAGAGCAGCATCCTAATGATTTTTATGAATCGGGATAACTTTCTGCATGTCCTGTCAACATACAATCAACTAAATGTGAGTGGTCACTTGAAGCCAAAAATATGAAATATATAAACATTTAGATGTTTTATAAAAATAATTTTATATGATTGTGATTAGCTATTGAATGGATAAAAAAAAACAAACAAAAAAAAAAAAAACAATAAACCTTTATTTAGTTTGAAATGATCTTTAATAATTATTTTTTAAAGAGTTTGATTAACCTAAAGTAAAATAAAAATAAATAAATAAAATGCATAAAGATATTTAAAAATATATATAATATAAACTGACTTAAAAAAAAAATTTGAGTGCCAAAAAAAAAAAAAAAGCTCACTAAACCCTATGCCAGCTAATGTTTATTTACGCAGACCTATTAGTGCTATACATATAATTTCAGGCATTATTGTTGAAATTAATGAGAATACTCAATAGAATAAACTTCTAATTCAGTGATAATTACACAATTTTACCCACAACTTGATTTGTTTTAACAACATGTTTAAACATCTAGAATCCTCCAACTATGCGTTCTTCAAAAGAAACAATGATTAAAAGAACACATTTTGTGCAGATGACAAGAGTGATTAAAAAGAAAGAGAGGTGTGCACTGAAATGAAAGAAAGAACAAAGAATGGCATCCATACAAGTACACGGGCCTTTCTTGGACATCTGAAGAGTTTCGCAAACAAAAATAAAACAGTTGAAGAAGATAAAACTGGCCGGTTGATTGAGCTATAAAGACTTTGACACTAACCTAATTACTGATAATTGATTCTGTTCCTAAGAAGAAGGTGACAAAGCGCTATAAAAGGCATTGGTGTTTGTGTATGTGTGTGGGGCTGTCAGGGAGTATTCTGAGCAAATCTATAAAGCATTTGGACATCATACTTGATGAGAATGACATCAGAGCCCTCACAGAGACGCATGGCTTTGATCAGAAGTGCAGCTCTCTAAACTAGCAGACACCTTGATGAGACGAGACCCAGGCCACCCATTTGGATGGACAGCAGAGAGACAGAGAGAGAGATGAAGGAGAGCAAACATGTCCGCTCTGAGTGCTCTCTCTCATTGATGAACAGATGAAACTAAAAGGATGTCCTTTCAGCTACACTGTAAAAAAATGGCAGTGATAAACATAAAAAATTTTGTTTATTAAAATATATAAAAATGCTACAGCAAAAATCTGCTTCCTGATTAACAGCAAGTTCATACTATATATGGTGAATTGCCTTTCAAATTTTTTTAATCGTTACTATGTTATATCTAATGTTGATAAATAAAGTGTATTGCATCACTTTAGTGTTTTGTGTTAACATTATGGTGTTTATTCGTTTCTCTGCAGGTGGAAATGTTTGGCTGCACAATACTGGTAAAATATGCGATATGCAATATTGTTGTTGAGTACTGCGATAAGGATAATTCTTACGATATAACATAATCCTGGAAAATTTTTATTTTAATAGCCATGTTTTAAAACATTTATTTAATGATATTAAAATAAACACGTAAAAGATAGTTTTCAGATCTAGTTCAGACTAAAAACTGTGTCAAGACGCAAATAAATAATATACTAATTATTTAGTCTTTAAAACACTATGAATGAGTGAAAACCTCAGCAGATATTCTGAATCTGATTGGCTGTTGTCTTTTTCCTCTCGTCTTGACTCCCACTGTTATTGTTTATAACGTTGTAGTATCGTCATATTTTATCGTTATAGCCAATAGCATAACAGCAACTACTGGAAAGGCAGGGATAAAAATAGCAAGGCCCCATCCGATTGATCAAATTTAGATAAATAGTCATTGGATAAACTAAATTAAATTTTTTACATTGCATATACTATTATCATGATAACTATAATTTTGCGATACACTGTAAAAATGCAGGGTTTCACACAATTTTTTCAGGTTGTCCCAAGACAAAGCGATTAATAGGGGCATCAAAATTAATTGTTTCTTCAATGCACCGCGATGCAGACACGGACCATTCAGTATCGGTTTAGTAATAGATCATAATTTCATTAATAGATCATTTAATTTCTCACGCTCGACTCCCTCGCCATAGTAATAATTAAAATAATCGCAGCTTTTACAATTTAAAAAAAGCACCTTTTCAAATCGCCATTTCGGTTTAAAATTTATTAATCATGCAGGCCTACACAAGCATGTCTGCAGAGTGAGTTTTCTCCACCACATCAACAGCGGTGAAGGTAAGAGCCAATCAAAGCCGTTTCTGTTGAGCGCGTGAACACAATGGCCAATCACAGCTGTATCAGAACTCGCTCGACAGTGCTCAAAAAGGAAGCGGGATTATCATTTCAAAGTCAAGTCAATGTTTGTTTATAAAGTGCTTTTAAAAATAACAAGTATTTACTAAAGTGCTGTACATGCATGCACCATTTAAAATCAAGGACAAATAAGACACACATAAGACTCTGATATGGTGTTAAAAGCCAAAGACTAGAAATGAGTTTTAAGAACAGCTTTAAAAATAGAAGGTTTTGGCCTGCCTAACATGGAGACACAAATTATTCCAAAATTTACTTCTGTGTATTTGCTCTAAATGCTCCTGTAGTCTTAAGTTGTGGGCATGTACTTGATTTTTGCTTGATACGTTCCAAAAGAGTGTTTTCTTTAAGCAGGTAAAAATTAAAAGGTACAGTTGGTATATTTTACTGCTTTTATTAAAAGACAAAATTGTGTTTTTCTGCTGTGAAGTCAAATATAAACCTTTGTATAGAAATAATCGTCAAGGCACCATGATGCACCGAGATATCGAATTGAACTGAATCGATGACATAATCGTAACCAAACGGAACCATGAGACCAGTGTAGGTTCACACCCCTATTGATTAAGTTAACTTAAGTTTAAGTGTATTGAACATAAAACAAAGCTCATTTTACAAGTAGTTTGAACAAGCAGCAAAATAGTACTTTAAAACTCTGGCAACCACATCTGCCAGTTTTAACCATAAATTGAACTGATTTGTTTGTTTTTTTTAAACACTGCACCCACACACACACACTCTCCGGTGAGATACTCATCTCAAGTCCTGTTTAAAGTCCCAATCAATCATGCTCAGGCTTGGTTAAATGCAACAGTGTCTAGTATGAGTATATCTTTAGCCTCAGATGATATGCCCAAAAACCCTTCAAGACCCATCTGGTTCCCACTATTGGAGACCCATCTGGCTTAACCAAAGCTGCTTTAAAGGCAAGCTACCAAGGTTAGGGGGAAAAGGCAAAGAAAATAGTTTGCTGTTCTATAATTGCAGGTCTATGAAAAGTCATTGACAATTTTATGACAGCCTTCAGTTTATGACATGACGTGCACAATGCATGAATTTATGTCCTCTTCTGCGAAACCCTGGCTAAAAGTCGCATAATCTATTTCTGAGAAAAAAAAAAGCATCAAAGTTGTACAGCAATAAAAAAAAAAAAAAAAAATCAGATTATTGCAGTAAATTATGGTTAAAAAAAAAAAATCTGGGTTTTGATATACAGCACTAAAGTTACATTAATAACATGATAAAAACTGAAATTAATGATTTTTTGTATTATTTTGAGCAAATAAAATGTCTGACTTTAGCCTGGTTACATTTGTTGTATAGATATTTTGTTTTTCACAACTGGGCTATGATGGAATGTGAATAATGAGAATGATGAAAATAATCAGAAAAAAAAAAAAAAAAGAATTTGTCATTTTGAAACAAATCAATTCTTTTTTGAGGTCATTTATGTACAGTCTTGGCCAAAAGTTTTGAGAATGACACAAATATTAGTTTTCACAAAGTTTGCTGCTAAACTGCTTTTAGATCTTTGTTTCAGTTGTTTCTGTGATGTACTGAAATATAATTACAAGCACTTCATACATTTCAAAGGCTTTTATCGACAATTACATGACATTTATGCAAAGAGTCAGTATTTGCAGTGTTGGCCCTTCTTTTTCAGGACCTCTGCAATTCGACTGGGCATGCTCTCAATCAACTTCTGGGCCAAATCCTGACTGATAGTAACCCATTCTTTCATAATCACATCTTGGAGTTTGTCAGAATTACTGGGTTTTTGTTTGTCCACCCGCCTCTTGAGGATTGACCACAAGTTCTCAATGGGATTAAGATCTGGGGAGTTTCTGGGCCATGGACCCAAAATTTCAACGTTTTGGCCCTAGAGTCACTTAGATATCACTTTTGCCTTATGGCACGGTGCTCCATCGTGCTGGAAAATGCATTGTTCTTCACCAAACTGTTGTTGGATTGTTGGAAGAAGTTGCTGTTAGAGGGTGTTTTGGTACCATTCTTTATTCATGGCTGTGTTTTTGGGCAAAATTGTGAGTGAGCCCACTCCCTTGGATGAGAAGCAACCCCACACATGAATGGTCTCAGGATGCTTTACTGTTGGCATGACACAGGACTGATGGTAGCGCTCACCTTTTCTTCTCCGGACAAGCCTTTTTCCAGATGCCCCAAACAATCGGAAAGGGGCTTCATCGGAGAATATGACTTTGCCCCAGTCCTCAGCAGTCCATTCGCCATACTTTTTGCAGAAGATCAATCTGTCCCTGATGGTTTTTTTTGGAGAGAAGTGGCTTCTTTGCTGCCCTTCTTGACACTAGGCCATCTTCCAAAAGTCTTCGCCTCACTGTGTGTGCAGATGCGCTCAAACCTGCCTGCTGCCATTCCTGAGCAAGCTCTGCACTGGTGGCACTCCAATCCCGCAGCTGAATCCTCTTTAGGAGATGATCCTGGCGCTTGCTGGACTTTCTTAGACGCCGTGAAGCCTTCTTAACAAGAATTGAACCTCTTTCCTTGAAGTTCTTGATGATCCTATAAATTGTTGATTTAGGTGCAATTTTAGTAGCCACAATATCCTCGCCTGTGAAGCCATTTTTATGCAACGCAATTATGGCTGCACACGTTTCTTTGCAGGTCACCATGGTTAACAATGGAAGAACAATGATTTCAAGCATCACCCTCCTTTTAACATGTCAAGTCTGCCATTCTAACCCAATCAGCCTGACATAATGATCCAGCCTTGTGCCCGTCAACATTCTCACCTGAGTTAACAAGACGATTACTGAAATGATCTCAGCAGGTCCTTTAATGACAGCAATGAAATGCAGTGGAAAGTTTTTTTCAGGATTAAGTTAATTTTCATGGCAAAGAAGGACTATGCAATTCATCTGATCACTCTACATAACATTCTGGAGTATATGCAAATTGCTATTATAAAAACTTAAGCAGCAACTTTTCCAATTTCCAATATTTATGTAATTCTCAAAACTTTTGGCCACGACTGTAGTTCGAAACAGCTCACCAAAGCTAACATTTTAGAGAGTCAGTTTTGTTCCTAAACATCTTTGCGCTCCCATTGGTCCATGACGATTATGCAATCGGTGGGTGTGTTGTGGAGCTTCGCCTTCTTTGACATGCTTCGTATTCTCACAGTTCATAAAAGAAAAACATCCGGCACAACAACTGCAAATTAGCAACACGAATACACTGGAGGGTCCAGTAGCAGAGCTGATACGGATGTATTCGCACCTGTACTATCATTTGCGGGAAAAACGCAAGAGACTTTCACACAACAGACGAGAAGCACAACTGCGTCGTGCCACCTCTGATAAAGTTCTAAATATGGTTTCATTCGGTGTCTGATCGCGAAAATATGACCTGCCGCTGAGGCAGTTCTCACTGGAGAATGCTGTTTGCTAGATGTTATGAAACGGTTATTCTCTCTTAGTCGTCATTGTTGTTGTGTTTATCTGAACTTAAGCAGCACAGTACATTTACAACTCCACCTACTGCTGCGCGGGGGTATCGGAAGGTTCAGAAACAATATACCGTCATTCAAACTTCTTTTTGCTCTCAAACGAATTACAAAAATGAGCTTCATTTGATGTATACCAGGGCCTTAAGACTATATCTGCATGGTTTACCTCACCAGTTTCAATCTGATTGGTTGGAATCAAGCAGCATGTATTATATTGCATACCATCAGTCCAGCACTGTATCATTAATTGCTAACATTACACAATTAATTAACACAAATCCACACATTTCAACAGTCTGGTGAGGAGTGACACACAGAATTTGAAACAAGTGGTGCATTTCCAATCACTTCATCTAGTAATTTTCCACTTCACTTTGGCTGCCATTAAACATCCTAAACTTTGCTTTGATTCCATCAGAAGCGATGCCGACGAGCTCTTTAAAAAGTACACTTCACAAAAACATTTGCATCAGCTTCATAAAGTCGCTCATTCTTGAAGAGAAAACTTTTTATGAGCTCAGTATAAACACCTTGCCACAATTTAAACTGCAAGGTCCACAAATTATGATAATGAAGCCTAAACAAACTATTAAGCGCTTCAAAATATTCCGCTGCACTTTTCTTCCACAAATCTGAGAGATGTTGCGCTAAAACACCCATGCTGCGAGTTTGTTCATCTTTTACACATGAGAAACAAAGTCGCGCACACACTTCACATGGTTGCTGCTGAGTGGCAAAGCTTTGAGATCAAAGGTTTTACAGATGGCTTAACGAGCGGTTAGACACATAACAATCGAATACAATACAGAGTGAGAGAGAAAGAAGAAAGAGTGAGGAAGTGGAAGACAGGTATTTAGACAAGCAAAGTCACAGAGAGAGAGAGAGAGAGAGAGAGAGAGAGACACGAGGAGACAGGTGGAGCAGAACAAAGCAGACGAAAAAAAAAAATAGAAAATGAGAGTTATCAGCTTGCACAATAACAGTCTAGCTTTCTACTGAACAGCTTTCAGTGTAAAACAGTCTCAACCTAAAAGAATGTTCATTTCATATAATGCACGACTGAACAACAGATAAACAACAGCACTAGAAGAACAGAAAATTGCAGAGATGGAGGGTAAAAACAGGGACTACAGTCCACTAAAGCAATACCAATATTTATGAAAACCAATTTTCTGTTCATTCATTTAACATTTAATCAAAGTATGGAATATTAATAATAAAACAAATGATTATTATTATCATTATTATCATTATTATTATTATTATTACTACTATTAGGGTAAACAATAAATCGTTTGAGCATCGATATCACAATGTGTGTATCTGCAATATTCACACTGCAGGATTAGATTGTTTATTAAAAATTAAGATATATTAATTATTTACACAATGATGACAATGTTATTTTATGTTTGACTATTCAATTTCTGTACTTGAATACTGTTGGACTCCCCAGAAACCATAAAGCACTGTTTATTTTACTTTTATTTTTGCTCAATATGCTTGTAATTTAGTATTTATGTAGATGCACTGCATAGAAAAAGACTTGATCACCCCAGTTGATCTAAATAAAATCTTCCCAAATAGAGTTATTCAAAACATCTGGTGAAATAATATTCATATTGCAATATATATCGCAGCAAAACAAAACATTGCAATGTCACATTTTTCCAATATCGTACAGCCCGAATTGTTATGCTGTTATGTTTGTTAGCACATTTATACAAATTCATCCAAGCATCACTATCAGCAGCGTTGACATGTCAGGATGCTCATTCATGTCCAACTTTGATTAAATCAGGGGACTGAGTCATGTCCAGTTTCTTGCAGATTACAGTTTCATGATTGTGAGCTCAAGCAACAAGTTAAGGCTGCAGTTCACTTAACAGCCACCAATGTCTGAATTCTACAAATAGTCTTGTAATAAATGAATACTGGTTAAACACACACACAGTTACAAAAATATAAAAAGGACACAACAGCTATAGTGTCAAAGTTCAGCAAAAGCAAACTTTGAGGCATTATGACCATGTAGATCACTAATGAATGCATTGGATCATGGCATGTATGCGGCATTATTCTGTACCTTCATGCACCCCAGCACATCAGATTCACAGGAATCCTGATCTACATGCTGCCAACAGACCTGCCTCATGAATATTCATCAAACTCATTACCACACAAATGAGGAAACACACCAGATTGCAGAAAGAGAGAGAGAGCTCTGACTGAGACACACACAAACCTTTTTTTGCACTATTTTTTATGCAAACATACATAATATTATGCTTTTCTTACATTGTTTTTTTTTTTCTTCAGTGAAATAAAATGTAGTGCAAGTCTTTGTTCAAAAACCTGAATAATATACATAAGCAGAAAGGTATTATCATCCACCGTGTCTACTCAGATCTGGTCAATTTGTGAAAGCATGTATGCTATGTAGCTTCTGATATCCCATAATCCTTTGTCTCAGTGAGCAATTAGTTACAGAAAAGATTAGATATGGTAGCTGACAGTACAAATCTGCGATTGGGGCTGCATGGTGGCGCAGTGGGTAGCACGTTCGTCTCACAGCAAGAAGGTTGCTGGTTCGAGTCTCGGCTGGGTCAGTTGGCGTTTCTGTGTGGAGTTTGCATGTTCTCCCCGTGTTGGCGTGGGTTTCCTCCGGGTGCTCCGGTTTCCCCCACAAGTCCAAAGACATGTGGTATAGGTGAATTGCGTAAAACATATGCTGGATAAGTTGGCGGTTCATTCCGCTGTGGCGACCCCAGATTAATAAAGGGACTAAGCCGAAATGAAAATGAATGAATGAATGAAATCTGCGATTGTCATGACTCATGCACACCTTGTCAGGGAAGCACAGTGTGATCATAGATTGTATAAGGACACGGTGTCTGTGATGTCGCCTGTAGGTTACTGAAGAATGCAAATGAAGCTACGAACGGGCGGAGCCAACTGTCAACATCTTGTCATCAAGCAGGCCATCAATGAATTGCATTTCCAGTCACTTCTGAATTAGCTTCACTAGGGTACCCAACACCCCCCCTACACCTTCATTCACTATTCCCTACATCATTCCACTCATATAGTCCACTTGAAAAAGTGAATGAAAATGAGTGACAGAATTCAAGTGTCGAATGCAGTCTCCCTCAGGCAGACTGTGTTACAGTTATTCAACACTTAGCGAGCTGTCTATTAGTAATGAAACAGCATTTTGATGTCTGTCATGTTTACAAACGTGACTAATTAAATACTTTTATTTTGAATTCTTCACCAATAAGATTCTGCTATATGGCCACCATCTTGTGGACAGATTCAGAAATTCATTTGGCACAAACTCTCATGGTGCATTTAGGGTATTTTCTAGCTGTTGAGTGTGCATGGGTTTGTGGGATTGATTGAGTGCACTTCAGAACATCGACTATGGTTTTGGACACCACTAGAAATGGTTGCTCCCTCAAATAGTGCATTATTTCAGGGTATAAGGAACAATTTCAAATACAGCCCGAGAGGTTGCCACTTGGATGTGATCAGCAGTAAATCTCCTCCGAAGGCTAGAGGGTGCACTCATGGAAACTTTAAATATCAATGATGAAGAAACCCAGGAAATTCCTATGGGAAATTCCAATAGCGATTGCTGAATAAACAAAAGATTTAAGTGCTTTCATTGATTCAGCATGACTAATAAACAGATGACTACAAATTCATCACACAGAAGAATTTCAAACCCTCGACTGAAGTTATGAAGCGAGTTTGGAGTAAATTCATGTTATTATGTGTGGTAAATTCACATGCAGCATTTACTGCACAGAAGCAACACAAACAGCTGTCAGTATCACACAACATTCAGTATCTCAACGTCATTATTGAATGAATAAATCTAATTTCAATTTAAAATCATTATTGTGTCGCTTATCAGTGTACTACGGCTCTGTGTAAACGCTGCTCCATTTGAATGCATGTGCGGATTTAACTAGAACCAACTTTACTGATAAAATGCACATGAGAATCAGCATTTATTATATGCCCTTATAAAATATGAACATCAAAATTATGTTGTGTGTGTTTAATGCAGCATTTAATTAGTACTTATAGGAGAGAAAAAAAAAAGAAAAAAAAAAGAATTGTAGTCATTAGACATTCCCTTGGATATTTCAAAAGCTCACTTCATTATGTTTTAGATCATTACATGGGACACTCTGGTGCCTTGGAAAGCAATCTGGTGCCTTCGTTCAAAAATGCTGTCCAGCAAGTCAATGACTGTCTGGACAGTGAGGCAACTGCCTTTTTTGGGCACAGTCTTGTACAGCTCTCTGACGAAAGTGTGCGCAAGACCATTAATGACTGTTAGTGAGCGAGCATCTCAATCAATAGTTGCTTGACTATCAAACGGTCCAAAAGCCAATTCATACTCCCACCTGCTTCTCCTCTGGCACCTTTCTCTTCTGTCCATCCCAAACATCACCAAAAAATAAAAGGCCAAAAGTCCGAACTATCGATTTCTCTGAGCAAACGCTGAGCTCCACCTTGCCCTCATCCTTCAGTTGCTCTAACCTGCAACAGTATGATATGGTTTTAAACTTCATGTCATGTTATCTTCATGTCGAGTCATCGTAACATGAAAACAGGACTGAAAACCCATTCAATTCTCATCTACGCCATCATTTTATTGATTCACCGCAAAACACAGAAAACAAGCTTTTGAAACGCTACATGATTATGAATGTTTATATTGACATCAGAAACAAAGTTTTCCACCATCTGCATTGAATGTAAAATCAGACGATAGTTTATTGATAGAAAAAGAAAACCTATTAAAATACACAGTAAATACACTTATTATATTCAATTTGACATGACCACTATTAGAAAGCATTTGGACCAGTCATAAAAGCAGGGCTTGAGCTTGTTCACAATAATCTATTCTGTTCTACTTACAATAATGTTTATGTTGGCAAACAGAAACAGTGAATCTAAAAATACGAAATAAAAATAAAATCAGCACATAGATAATCGTTCTGGTACTTGAGAGATTTTCAATGATATATGCTCTGTGTGCTTATACAAATCACATTTTATTCAAGTACAATTCATTTTCCACAGTACAAACATTGAGCACTGCAATTTATATTATATTAAATTTTTTTATTAAAACATTAAAGCCTGCCATGTGCAGAAAAAAAAGTATAACCTACACCAATCACATGTAGGTTCAACCACAGCACAAGGGTTATTTGTATATAAATCTACAAATACAGTAGCAAAAACTGTATAATTTTAATTCTAAAGGTCACAGAGCTAAAATAGCTACATCTCACATTCAGTGCAACAACCCTAAGGTTACGAGTAAACTTCAAAGAAAACAATGCTACACAAGAAATAAAGATGTTAAAGTACAGTCCGATCTGTTTATGCTTTCTGTGTATCAGGTCTATATGAATACTAATGAGGGCAATAAGGATTCAGAACACAAGGAGAGCGTGGGAGAGAGAAGAAACTGTTTTCTAGAGTGTCTCTTAGAAGTAGGGAAATATTCATCACCATGATTACAATTTGCAATCAAACTCTTGCACAATAAGTCAAACCACAGACACATACTCAGATCCAGTTCACACCTTTCTGTGGCTCCTTACATCTAAATATAAAACACACACACACAGAGAGAGAGAGAGCATGCCCTAAAGTGTGTACAGAGACAAACGCTCACGCTCAGATGAGGAGCAGGAAAATATTTTAGCCCTTATATGGAAGCTCAAACAGGCATTTGCGACCCCAATCCATATTTCAATTTCCATCCTCTCATGTAAACAAATTCAAATCGCCACTACGCATCCTCAATGAAAGCGTCTGTGTGAAAAATGAGCCTATTGTCACCCGCATGTTCTGACGCCTTCACGTCCATATCTTTAACATGCACAAACACCCTAAATCCAGACACTCTCTTCATAACCTATTCATTCATTATCAAATCTCACACATCATCATACAGGAGGCAACCTTCATAACACGCGGTATAAAGTTAAGGTTTATTCATTTAAATTTCTCAGAACAACTTCTGTCAAAAGGCAATTACTTTGCAACAGTATAAAGGGTGAAAAGTAGGGCTGTGCAACATATCGAAATATCACAAAATGTATATCATTACAGTGTTTCCCCTACCATTATATTAGGGTGGAGCCCCGCCCTTGGCTTTACCCGCCCCCCTTGAAGTCAAGTTAATTTTATTTACTATATAGTGCCAGATCAAAACTTTTTTTTAATAAACAAGCTAAATAGCCTTATGTAATATCTTATTTACACAACGGCATGTCATTTCTGTCTCTACATGGTTGCGCGTTTACAAATTTCTGCTCTCTGAATCACGCACGGAGGAGTTCCACACAGCCACTCTCTGCTGTTTGCATACACGGCTGAATGTGAATGAGAGTGAGCGCCACATCTGACAGACGAATCATTTTGAACGAATCTTTTGTATGACTCGAGAACGATGAGTCCTCTCAGGGAGTGATTCGTTCATTTGCGCACACGCACATTTGTGCAGGTGGAGTAGAAGATTAGTTCCTTTTCGAGTCTTCTATCGGGTTTGAGTCGTTCGTTCATCACGTGAAAGACTGAAGCCAGACATATGCATTTAGAGCCAGAAAAAGATTTGATCCGTTCATTTCTCGAGTCCTCGGTTTTAGTCGTTCATTCATCACGTGAAAGACAGAAGCCAGTCATAGAACCAGTAAAAGATTTTATCCGCTCATCTCTCGAGTCCTCGGTTTGAGTCGTTCGTTCATCACGTGAAGGACAGAAGCCAATCATATGCATTTAGAGTCGACTCAAAATGACTCAATTCGAAAAGATTAGTTCATCTCAATGAACGAGACTCAAAGGTCAGAGTCAGTAAAATGATCCAAACTTCCCACCACTACACCGGATGACAGGCTTTGACCCAACTTGGCTGTCAGAGCGGCAATACTCCCCCTGGCTATATAAGACTGATCTTGGTAAGGAAGTAAATACACCCTTAGGAAAAAGTATACTTAAGTAAATGTCAAGTATAAAAGTATACTTTAAGTATACTAATATCAATGTACTAGTAGTGTACTTATAGCACTTGAGACAAACTGGCCCACTTTTTAGTTTTTAAAAAATAGTTTTCTATTTTAAGTTTTTAAATAGCTTCTATTGCGTTGATGGTCCCAGTCAGCAGTGTAAACTGTGAGAGGGACTTCTCACCCATGAACGGTAATAAATAATTTTTACAACACCATTTGCTGCTTTAAGCAAAATTTTAACAGTTAATGTATTTGCAGATCAAGACAAATTATGAAAAATAAAAATCGTAAATTTTTAGCTTGTACGGTTGTACAGTTCAAATAATTGAAATAATCACATATTTACTGCTGTCAAGAAAAGAAACAAATTAACACACGCCGCACGCCCAACCCCCAAAACATATATGGAAATTAAGGTTGTTATACCCTTGTAAGACATACTCGTTTAACCTAATTTAAATGTCACCAGAGATTATCCCAATTTATACGCACTTCTCCCAACTGATGAATTGATGCAATTTCAATCATGCCATTAATCCACTCTTTGATTTCTGGCATTCTGGGAAAATCATCCTAGCAGCTGTGACGCATCCAATCTTGAGAAGAATAAAGGAATTTTTACCTATATTTGGTATCATTAGTTTGTCACCCAGAAGGCATAACCGTGGCTCTACAGCTAACTTATTCTTAAAATTTTACACTAGAATGGGTAAACTAAGCAACATTCCCAGATCATGTGTAAATAAGTGCCCTCTTCTTTATCTCTTTCTTTTATTTCTAACACAGATTATTTCCAGCTAGGCCCATCCTATAGGGTCTGGATGGTGTGAAGTAGTATCTGTGTATTATTTTGTACTGAATGAATTTTCCTCCAGCTTCTCTTATGTTTTTACATACATTGGAAAGGATGTCCAGCCAGTCATTCTCCTCAATATTAATCCCCAGATCCTTTTGCCAGATTATTCTGAATTTATTATATACATCTGAATTTACACTGAGAAGCAATTATGCGATGTTAAGAAAGCAATACGACAGCAAAAAAGAAACTCAACATTTTCAGGTTGATAAAACTAGTGGAACAAAATGGTGGTGATATTTATTTTTGTTCATTTACACTATTAAAATGTCTTTTTTGCAACTGTAAAACATGGCTTTTCGCCTTTCAGAAATTGTAGTGATGCTTTCTTTTCCCTGAAATAATATGAAACATGTTGAACATAATATTTTTTTATATATATTTTATCACATAACAAATAACAAATTATTTAGCATGCTATCGCATTTTTCTTCAATACCACACAGCCTTAGTGAAAAGGATGTTTTCTATTACCCATAACCCTCTGCAACATTTAATGACAATCATAGCAAATATTTATATCTGCTTTCATGCTGTTAGTAATCCTGAGAGAGACATTTCTATGCTACAAAACAGCTTCAGCATGTAATCTTTTTAACTATACAGTAATACAATTTTTGTGTTAGAAAAAGTCATCAGAAGTACTGTTTACTGCTCAAATGTTAACACTGTTTATAGTAGCAATGAAATAGAGCAAACAACCTTTTGTGGAGGTGACAAGTAAATGTGTTTATTATTGAATAATTAATTCAAGAGTCATCCAGTATAATGAAAGAAAAGTCTTTATAATTAAGTCATTAGCCCTTTTCACAAATACTACAGTCTTTACTGCTAACTTGCATAAATCAGTTCAAAATTACCAATATAACGCATTGTGAATGTAAAAAAAAAACATTTTAAGTCGCACAAAGCCAGTTTGGGTTTTTACCCTGGTAAGTTTGCTCCTCTCAAGAACGAGGGTTGGTTTTGATTGGTTTTTGTCACCTTGGTAACTTGCGTTACACAGCTAACCTGCTCCTCAACTGTGAATAACGAGACAAATCTCTGATGCAATAAAGCCACTTCCAGTGCCACTACCTGTGCGCTGTAAAAAATGATCTACTTGAAAAATGCTTGTAAATTTTACTTGGTTTTACTGTATAAAGTGAACTTTAACATGGATCCAGAAGATAAAATAAAGAACTTTACTGAAGTTTATCAAGTAAGTTTGACTTAAGGTTGGAGCCATGCAGTACCGCACTTTGGTCTGCACATGCGCAGAAGGTGCATTCACTCGTTGACATTTGAAAGGGGATTCAAAATGGCGATTTCACAATGCAAACTAAGAAAACAAGCGAACATTTTCCCTTTTGTAGACATACAGGTGAGATGTTTTATGCATGTATATTATAAAGGTAATCAAAATAGCATGTGTTTTGTGTATTATGTCATTTCATAAAGTTGGCATTTTCCTTGTGTGGTGTTCAGGTTACTGCTAATGTTTCACTCGGTTGTGGTATTTTATATACCCGTTTAACATTGATAATGTTGAAATTCCATCACACAAAGATCTGAGATAAATTAAATTGCAATTTTAGGTATAGGAGTTTGGAAGAGTTTCTTCATTTATGTGTTAAACTTATAACAAGTGAACTTACAAATTGTGTTGCATGTTCTTATTTATTGGCAGATGTTAAATTTAAAGTTTTGGAAAGCCCAGATATAACTTGATAATGAGTATATCTGACACTGTCATCCAAAGTTGTAAGTATTCTTTATATTATATTATATTATTACCAGTACTGTTTTTTGGTGACACTTTTCTTACAGTTTGCCTTATGGCTGCTTAGCCATGTGGCTGTGCAGAGATTGTAGCTCATCTAACATCCAGATCGGAGCTTTTAAAACACTTGAAGTTGGTACATGGACACTGTCTGCAAACTAGTGGTATAAATCACATTTCAGTACGTATCTTGGTTTTTAACTCACAGTTTGGTTCAATTTTACTACAGTTAGGGAAATAAATCTAAATCTTAAAATTGCTTATTATTATTATTATTATTATTATTAACATCTGTGTTCAAAAAATTTTCAAATGTCTGGTTGTTTAAAAATGTAAAAAAAATAAAATCATCTCCAATAAAATAATTTTCAAGTACATATAATACGTAAACAATAATAAGCTAAAATAGTATAAAGTAATATGAATTCTACATACTATTGAAATGCATTGAAATTAGGGTGATATGGACAGATGGACATCTTTCTTTTTTTTTTTTACTTTGCATCTTGTTATTCTAAATTATAAAATGATGTACTTAAGAAATAATTCTAATGATAATTGTTTTTGTTTTTTTCTAGTTCTTAGGTCTTATGTTGAACAATTTATAACTTCGGTGTGCAACACCACCACGTCCCCGAAACCATCTCATCATATACGAGAGGCAGATGCTACAGACCATTGTGAAGGTGTTAGAAACATCATTGAAGGCATTCTAATACTTTAATTTGGACAATGTGGCAATAGCGCTAGTAAAGTAATGCTATTCGTGGTGCTGTATATTAACCTATGCCCTGTCATGTATTTATCAGCAGCCAACCTGATGCTTTTTATCTATTTGTTTATATAAAGGTATCTGCAGAATTTCGTAGGATCACAGCATTGGATCAGGTAGGTTTTCTCAATTCATTGTCAATTTAAACAGTAATTTGTAAGAGATTCATGTCATGCTCATTGTGCATTCCAAAGTCAATGATTTTAATTCCTTTTCTTAAGCTTCAAATGTCACATGAAATTGCGAAGAAGCGAATGAAGAAGCGAAACTTGCCATTCCTCAGTGGTTCTTGATAATGCTACTTTAAATGTTAGTATACAGCAAATAATCTTAAAACTAAAATCCTAACTAAAGCTTTTTTTCAAATCGTTTAGAATGTCACCATCATAAGAAAATGTAAATGCATCCTGAAAGCCCTTGCTGTCTACTTGAAGACCCTCCAAAACTCATAAAGGACTACATGGCACGTTATTTACATTTTATTTAAATATTGAATGAAACAAAACTCTTTTCACCCTATTTTGTACTTGATCTTGATCTTAAGATGTTGAACATGATGAAGCCCTAACTTCGCAGTACAACACCGCCCGAGAAAACCATCTCGTCATATAGGAAGAGGCAGATACTACAGACCATTGTGAAGGTATTGGAATCATCACTGAAGGCATCCAAAAACTTGGACAATGTGGCAAATGCATGTTTTTTATCCTTGTCGCGATTTACGCATTGAACTTCAACTTTATCACAAAACCCGAGGTACTCTTTTGAAGTATTTCAAAAACATTTTATGGGGCTAGATGCAAATAATCTGTCAGACAAAGTCCAGAACCTAAAAAGACTATTTCTGTAAATACTGTAACTTGTCAATGTCAAGACCAAGAGGCAGGAGTTCTGCTTTCTTTGTAATGTTGAACAGTTGCTTTACTTTTGTTTAAGTACTGACTGCTACGTTTTTCTTGCTTTGAATAACTGCATGGTAAGCTGTCTTTAGACCTTGTGCAAGTTTGGATTAAGGGAATTTTTTTTTTTAAAAATGGAACTTGATTTTTTTTTTAGGATGAAGGTGCCTACACCTTTTGTAATAAATGAGCTTAATTAACTTGCATTAAAATTAAATCAAGAATGTTAAATTGACTCGACTCATCATAATTGCATTGCAACTATGTAATTAGAATAAGTTTACTTAAATATTGTTACTTAAATGCAACCTAACTCTGTTATGTGGAACCCACTAACATAAAATAAGTCAACATAATTTTTGAGAGATAACTAGTCAAGTGTCAGGTTTTCTGTCTGAGTTCAAAATAAATTTAAAGCACATTGAGTTACCAGTACTCTGTGTTGTCTAGTAACCAATACAAGTAAACAAGTTACCTACACAAAGTAATAGTTA
>CAIGQV010016547.1:5378439-5393491 GCA_903798115.1 Danio jaintianensis
AGTAACCAATACAAGTAAACAAGTTACCTACACAAAGTAATAGTTAGCAGCCGATTCGAATGTTATCACTCGATTGAATGGGCGTTATCAGTGGTTATCAGTTGATAGATATGGGCCAGTAGGGGCCTTCTGCGCCTACTAGTAGTAGCTGTAATCATCCATCCACATGGTTAATCAGCTATATATCACATACGGCTGCGGCCGGAAGTTAACAAGAATTTTATATTATTTATTAAGTTTCCCATTTATTGGATTGTATTAACGTCTACCTCTACCCCAACCCTAAACCCAACCATCACAGTAATGTAAAAACAGATCTGGAGTCGTCTCTATTAGCATAGCTGATTAACCATGTGGATGGATGATTACAGCCTTCTGAGCCTACTAGTAGGCGCAGAAGGCCCCTACTGGCCCATATCTATCAACTGATATCCACTGATAACGCCCATTCAATCGAATGATAACATTCGAATCGGGTGTAGTTAGTAATAGTTACTCAAAGTTGGTGAACTAATTTGCTTCATAAATTTGAGGCAATCAGTTTCCGCAGGTTTTCTAAGTAAACTCAACTTGTTACTTTTTACAGTATCATTTTTGCTTCATATTAAAGCCTTTTACACAAAAAACACTTTTTTCAAAATTGTCTTTAGTTGCTAATAATTTATTTCAATTCTATTAATTTGAATTATTTATACTTTATATATTCAATTAGTTTTGAATTGTCAATTAACACTAATAATGTCTTTAGAATTTGCATAAATTTGTTTTAATAAGGTTCTTAAAAATGGCTGATTCAGCCGTTTGTGAAGCTAAATTATTAAAATCATATGACTTAATATTTCCATTGATATAATATCTTAAGTTGCCGCCTCAAACTTCTGCTGCATCAATAGTGTTTACTTCTGCCTTCTAAATGGATTTAAATTCATTATATTTCTGATAATGATATCTCCTCTTCAACAGAGAAGTGAACATACACACAAGACTCTCTCACGAGAAATTAATAAAACTGAGTCTCTCATATGTCTGTAATTGGTTGTTTGCTGCACATGTCACACTTTTTAGATCACAAACTTTGAATTAAACCCAGAGTTAACAGAGAACTTAACCAGGTTGGGTTTGTTTTTGTCAACCCGAAAATTACTCTGCAAATGAAAGTTTCTTAAACTGATGTTTGAACAGTATCATTCCGAACTCATAGTTTGATTGAACAATCCGTTAGCCAGAACATTCTACGAAACTACAGAAATCTGAAGTGATTAGTGTGCAAATGGAAATTTAATTCAACTTACCTATTTATATAGACTGCAATCATTAAAAAAAAAAAAAAACTCAGAACTTGCTAAACTGCATTAACAGCATTTTGTGTTGTTTGATTGAAAATTGTGGAGAACAGTGATCAAGTCTAAACAAAATAAAGACATGCCATTCATGCAAAGTTGCGCAGCCCTATAATAAAACCGTCCTATCACAACAAATTCTTGACAACAGCGGAAAAACCCTAAAATACTGCCATTATGTCAAATAGATATGAAATGGTATCAAAATTTACACTCACAATAACAGCCATACATTTGACAAAGAAAACAAACAGTTTGTCTTTCTGTAATCTTGTTCTCTCTCTACCTCTTTCTGAAACCTTTATGCCTGCCTGCGTTACAGTTCCCATACATTCACAAAAGCACCTTTTCACAATTTTTCCACATTCAGGTCTACTGATTAACTCCACTGGTTGGTTTGTATGCCAGACAATACAGCAAAGAGCAACAGGGAGCAAATAATATCGCCATTTGATTGGTCAGATCTCCCGTCAGTCAAGCCTTTGGTAATAGGTCAATTAAACAGCCAAGCCAAAACCTTATGCAAAGCCAATAACGCAACTCGAAACTGTATTTTATATTGCTTCCTTTTTCCAAGCCGCCAGCTGCCTTTTACCATAAGCCTCAGACATTGTGAATGTGGTTGTTTGTTGGGTAAATATTAAGCACGCACTTTATCAGGGGCTTATTAAACCAATAACAATCTGACTTTATTACACCCAAGCCAGCCATACTGTTAACATTACTGATTATTTAAAAACAACAGCTTTAAAAAATTATAATAACAATCTGAATATTTCAGCACAGCAATCCCTCTCTCTTTCGCAGTCTGCCGCCTGTTCCCTGGTTTGTTCATAAATTACAACTGTTCATCATTCGAGGCAATTTGGTGCGTAATATCTTGGCTTTGATGGAGCTGCTGACTAATTGATGGATTACTTTATTTTCGAATAGCGGAAACTGCCAAAGCGAGGTTGCGGTAGTAAATCTCTCCGCAATGAAAGAAACCATCACATTTACACTGGACTTTAATCAGCGCCTAATACAAGAGTTTATTCAGAGGCACTCCATCAGTCCCATTTTGCACAGCAGATAGTTACGGGAAAGTATCTGTCATTTGTGACACCTGCTGAGAGACCCCTGTCAGATACATCATAAGCCATAAGATTTAGAAGCGTTATTAGTGTAAACAAAAATTAACATGTCCATTCGGATTTCACACAATGCTCAAAAAAATATCTAATATCATAAATGGTATTTAAGTGCTAGAATTAAACACCAGGAGCCTACACGCTAAAATAAACCCTAATGAGCACAACCTTTTAGGGACAGAATCTGCAGAATTATTAAAAATACACTGAAATGCAAGCTTCATTGTTCTATTTTATACAAGAACGCAGAACTCGCATGAATATCAGAGACTAGAAGAGTACATTATATAAATATTTATAATCCTCAAAACAGTGGGAAGTGGGTCAGACTGATTTCAGGACGTATGCTAAAAACCCAAAATAAATATGGAAATAAAGAAAGTGTGTGAAACAACAGATGGCAGAAGTTTGACGTTTAAAAAGAGCAGCGTCCTCAGAGGAGCTTCACTATTTCAGCTTCATTATTATTTCATCGCTGGGGTTAAGAAGTGGACATCAGATAGATTAGAAAAACATGCATTTCCAGAAATGCACTAGCTGAGGATAATCTCTTCTCAAACATGCTCAAGAATTGCGCTCTGTAATTCTAAAAGGGAGTAGGCATGGGCCGGTATAAGATTCTGACGGTATGATAACCTTGGATAAAAATATCATGGCATCACGGTATTGTGATTACTGCTCTAAAATATGTTCTTTTTAAATGTCTGGATAAAACAAACAACGACTTTTCCCCCATTGAACAGAATAGATTTTATCTTTAAGAAACATTTCAAATATTTTGGCACAGAAAACATGTCAGGCTGAATAATTAAAATAAATTATTGACTTCGGCTATCTTCATTAGTTTCAAAAACTTGAAAAGGCAGCTGAAATTGGACTGACCTTTTGAAGTGGAGATATTGTTGCCCTAAAAAACTAAATAAAATAGTCTTGAAAAACACATATAAAAAAAAATAATAATAAAAACGTACATATACCATAGGAACGGTATTACAGAAAATTTGAGCGGTTTTAAAAACTTATAAATACGGTATAATAATAATAATAATTCCTTACATTTATATAGCACTTTTCTATACACTCAAAGCGCTGTACACATTGGGGGAATCTCCTCATCCACCACCACTGTGCAGCATCCACCTGGATGACGCGACGGCAGCCATATTGCGCCAGACCGCACACCACACACCAGCTTGGTGGAGAGGAGACAGAGTGATGAAGCCAATTATGATATTAATTATGATGATAATATATGATGGTTAGGAGGCCATGATGGACAGAGGCCAGTGGGCAAATTTGGCCAGGATGCCGGGGTTAAACCCCTACTCTTTTTCGAAGGACATCCTGGGATTTTTAATGACCACAGAGAGTCAGGACCTCGGTTTAACGTCTCATCCGAAAGACGGCGCTCACTGAGCAGATAGAGTCCCCATCAATGTACTGGGGCGTTAGGACCCACACAGACCACAGGTTGAGCGCCCCCTGCTGGTCTCACTAACACCACTTCCGGCAGCAACCTAGCTTTCCCATGTGGTCTCCCATCCAGGTACTGACCGGGCGCAGCCCTGCTTAGCTTCAGTGGGCGACCATGTGAGAGTTGCAGAGAGCTAGCTGCCGGTTATCGTCCCATGCCTAAAAGGGAGTTGTGTTTTTAAACCGCCCACATTTATTGTGGTGGATGCTTGTCACAGCAGAAACCCTTACAATTTGCTGATCAAGAAACATTATCATCAACGTTGAACACAGCTGCTGCTTAATGTTTTTACAGAAACTGTTAATTCTTAACAACTGCAGGTATTGCAAAATAAAAATAGCTTGTAATGTTTTGTCATTTCCTTTTAAATACATTTAATGCATTACTGAATAAATGTTTTAATTTCAGAATTCATAGAACAATTTACTGACCGCAAAACTTATCATCAAAAAAAAAAAAAATGTGTATGCTCACATTATATATATTGTTAATTCATATATTGGATTAAGTAACAATTTGTTTTTAATGTAAACATACATTTTGATGACGTGTGTATTAAAGGGGTCGTGAACTTTTTTTATTGTTTTAATATGTTGACATCATTTCATTATTTGTTATGTCATGCACAAATCGGTGGGTGGAGCTACATAATCATGTGATAATTGTGTTTGGCTTAAACCACAGCTTTAGTCGGTGCTCAAGATTAACCGAGTGCATTCGGGGTGGAGATAGTAAAATAGAGACAGCAAGTTGAACGCTTGAGGCTGTGATCAATGATCCACACTAATATTAATAATTAATAATAAATAAAAAAAAAGAGATTATCTAAATAGGTTATAGAGTGTAGAGTAAGGGGTCTGTATGAAAATGTCCAAAATAAACCCCTGCACAGCATCTAGACCAGTGTTTTCCAACCCTGTTCCTGGAGGCACACCAACAGTACATATTTTGGATGTCTCCTTTATCTGAGGCATTAACATCAGGTTTCGGAGTCTCTTCTAATATTCTGAAGAGCTGATTCAGGTGTGTTTGAATAGGAAGAGGTTGAAAATGTGTACGGTTGGTGTGCCTTCAGGAACAGGGTTGGGAAACACTGATCTAGCCTAAATAAATTAACAACAACAAAAAAAAGATTGCAGTAAAATATTTTTAAATCTCTTAATAAGCAATGTACAAGATGGAGAGATGATATGAAATGTTTGTTTTTAAAGCACATAATTTGAGCATAGTGAGAATGAAATTGTTGAGTAATAAACCGAAAAAACGTGGTTCTTGCTATAAATCTGGCCATTCATGAAACTGCTGTTGTCAAAGCTCCTGCAGTCGCTCTGGAAAAAGCTGCGCATGGAAGTCAGCCGGTTGCCCTCAGTGTGCCATCGCGGTACTTTGATGCCAGATGTCTCAAGTTGAGCAAAATTTCTGGCATGCACTGCTTCAAGTCAGATTTCAATCAGTCAGTGCAGCACCGCATGAAGTTAAACACCTATTGAAATTCTTTCAGTGGAGGCCATGTTCAACATACCTATGTCATACACTTGGTCTGCATGATAATGGAAAAATCTGATATTGAGATTTTTCCGCGATAAATATTGTGATATGAATACAGTTGTGATATGAGCACAATTTTACACTTTTCTAGGGAGTCTAACAGTATTCAGGTACAGAAATTGAATAATCACAATGCAAAAAAAAATGCTTTTCTTTGTCATTTCTAGTCCAAATATCTAAAAATTCCTGGATCAAGTCAAAATATTGATTTGTTTTCAACTTCAGAATAAATAAGTCAAAATTAAGTGTTTTTTTTTTTTAAAACAAGCAAAATTATCTGACAGTGGGGTAAGTGAAATAATCTTGTTTTCGCTCTAAAATGTAGATATTTGGACTAAAAACAAGGCAAGAATTCAGAGAAAAAAAAAAGTTTTTTTTTTTGTTGCATAAATCGCATAAATTCCATATAAATATAGTCATTAAATATAACTCTGTAGCTCCTGCTCAACAACAATTCTGACTTAACATTGCATAGCTTGCAATGTTGCTACTGCGTATGCGCACGTTGTGATACCGCCGCTGAAACAATATATTTTTGCGGCCCTATCATATACTCTCAGAAATAGAGGTATGTCACTGTCACTGGGGTGGTACCTTACCTAAAGGGTACATATTGATACCTAAAAATTTCAAGAGGTACACTTTGGCACTTTTTAAGTACTAATAAATATGATTTAGGTAAAAATGTGTACCTTTTAAAAAAAAAAAAAAGAACCACCACAGTCAGTGACAGCTCTCATACCTTTATGCGAGTGTAGGTACATTCCCGTTTTCTGGGCTGGTGTCAAAAGCAGGTATTTCAGTAACATAAACGTTTCATACTTTAAAACGTACAGGATATTCTTTTAGTACGATGACCTCTTGTGTATTAAAAGCTCAAGTAAAAGTTGAGATCTCAGTCAATGACCCCTTTAAAAGCTATTAGAGTCCATAATAACAATGAGCTGTGCTGCACATTTAAGCCCCCAAAAGTGGCAGAGCAGGTGTTTTTGGTGGTACTGAACAGATTTCATTGGCCCATTGGCCTAGTCATATTAAATGTGGCACAGGTGTGTGTAACTCTTTCTGCAGCACTAATGTGTTTTAAGTGAAGTGTGTTCCAGCAAACTCAACATAACATCACATTTTACCGAATAAATTACCAGCTGAGAACCCAGAGCTGGTCTGAAACCAGCCCCCACAAAGCATCCATGAGTGGCACAGGCAGCGCTCCGCTTCACAGGCGCCTAAGGCAGTCCAACTTGTCAGCTGTGCCTAATTCCTGCAATGCAGCAACCCATTCAACACGTCTGCGTGAACGCGATCATGAACGCGGCTCACTTCTGGCAAAGAGCGCCCCTGCAGCGCCGCACTGCGCATGCGCACGACACCAGCCCACTATCTGGCAGGATGCGGGAAGTGCACATTGCGCATGCGCGAAAAGATCCTCCAATTCACATTTAATACGGGATCAGTATTTAGCCAAGCTTGTGTCTATGATACCCAGGCCTCCCAAAACAACTTAGAAGAATTTACAATAATACTCGAGTACCGCGGAGAATATGACAGGGAACAAAACTAACACAAAAACCATCTTTCAACGCCACACTGAGAAATATCACAATAAACGTCCGTGTAAAACTCTCCTAATAAACATAAACAATATAAACACAGCATACTGAAGCAGGTGGAGGAGACAGTGTGCTAATTTATAACATGACAGTTGTCACAAAAATCATTGCTTTCTCTTCAAACCCTCAGTCGCTGGTAGATTAAAAAATAACTAACGTTATCAAGGCGACAAATAGCTGTTTTTGTATTATACAAGAGTCATAAAGTAATAAGGCTAGTAAAAGTAATAAGCGCAACAAGAGGCTAAGCTAGTTAGCACCACAACAGCAGCTTAACACTAGCGTAAATATTACCGATTTAAATCCTCTAAATCTGCAGCTCTCACTCTTACGAAGCTAAATGAGAGCTAAAACTGAAATATACCACCTTCCCTGGTGTGTTGTGGAGTGTAGGAGTTTAAACACTTACCTTTTTTGGAAGATAGGCTGTTTTACCGTATGGAATATTTTTCTATGGAGCTGCTTCACGTCCGGGTTAAATGAATGACGGAGGACGGGAGTGCGTACGTACTCGGGAGCGCGCGCTGTGCGGTAGCTGTCAAACCACATTTGTACATTTCAATACCATAATTTTTTTATATTATTATATATTACAATACGATTTATATTGTTGTTGCTATGGATTTTTTGTGCATATAATGCATGATGTATTTATCTGTGATATACTATTTTTAATAATAATATCATTCATTCATTCATTCATTTTCTTTTCGGCTTAGTCCCTTTATTAATCTGGGGTCGCCACAGCGGAATGAACCGCCAACTTATCCAGCACATGTTTTACACAGGTGATGCCCTTCCAGCAACCCAACACTGGGAAACACCCATACACACTTGCACACACTCACATACACTACGGCCAATTTAACTTGTTCAATTCACCTATAGCGCATATCTTTGGACTGTGGGGGAAACCGGAGCACCCGGAGGAAACCCACGCCAACACGCGGAGAACATGCAAACTCCACACAGAAACGCCAACTGACCCAGCCGAGGCTCGAACCAGCGACCTTCTTGCTGTGAGGCGATTGTGCTACCCACTGCGACACCGTGCTGCCCTATAATAATAATATAATTGTATTAAATTATTATATAAATCTCAATGAACGCCTGAATTTCTTTCAGTTAATATTGTCTCTTGTTATGTCTTGCTGGCAGTGTTTATGAGAGGAAAGATTTATTGCTAGTGCTTCATTGCATGCGATAATTATCACAAATGAATAAACAAGCGATCTCTTTTTTTATCCCACTTTTTCATTCTTCCTATCACCCACACCTTTTAAAATTAATTAGTGCGTGTGTGTGTGTGTGTGTGTGTGTGGGTGGGTGGGTGTATACAGGTTGTTTGTTTTTCTCCTAATCCTGCGAGGTTTATATTAGTGTGGTGTTAGTGTTTTTTCAGATGCATGTGTTCCTCTTCCAATTCAGGCTCTGAAGGGAGACATGAATCAGCGCCAGCAGATGTTCATGAAAAAATGATTCTGTAACAAAAAATAAAATAAAGATGAAAAAAGGTTGGAAGGAAGAAAAAAGAGAATAATATTTAAAAACACAAGGGAAAGAGAGTAAAAAAATATGCACAGCCTTACTAACCATGGACGCCACTGTGTTTGTTCAACCTAAATGGCAACTTAACTTAAACTCACTGTTTGTTGTAGAAACCTGTCTGTCTAACAAAATAATGAAACCTTTTAATTTGAGCTTTGAAAAGATAGTTCTTAGAAATGTTCACTTATTGACCCTCAAGCCATCCAAGATGCATGACTGTGTTATTGATGTGCATTTTATAAATCTTGGTTGACCTGAGTGAATTATCCATTTGTGGGTGATCTCTTTAATTTGCTTTGTGCTTTGCTGATCATGTAAAGCACTACGAATTACCAATGTGAAATGTGCTACAATAAACTTGCCTTGCCTGCGTCTGATCTGCAATATTGTGTTCAAATGATCTCTTTTTAATGGTGCACTGTTAAGAAAAATTGTTTTAAAAAGTACCAAATTAGGATTCCTCAGCTTGTAACAATAAACATTGTGCTTGTTAACATTAGTTAATACATTGTGAAGTTAACAAGAACTAGCAATGAATGTCTTTATTTCTATTAACTAACATTAACAAACATTCATAAATACTGTATTAACATGAATGTGTTATTCATTATTTGTTCATGTTAGTAAATACATTAACTAATGGAACTTTGTTGTAAAATATTACCAATTATATATTAATACCTGTTCTACGTTATCTGTAATAGTTTTACTGGTCTTACATCTTGCAGGCTTAATTAAGGTTTTTAAAAATAAGGTTCTTTTATTATTATTATTATTTATTGAAGTGAACTTGTGAAGTAACAAAAATGGCAGTGCTCATACAACAGCCATTTGCTACACAAACAAAACAAACGGGGGACAAACAAACAGGAAACAGATGAAATGACAATTACAAATGATGCCTTAGTTATGTCCATCATTATGAGTGTAAAAGTTGGTAAAGTTGAGTAAAATTGAGTGAGATTTTCTTTCCGCAGTCCAGTGATGAAGTTAGAACATTTCACAGCATATGAAATCCCAAAAAAAGCTTGTTGATGAAGGGCAAAACACTGTTAAAAAAAGAACACTGACTCAACTTAAAATTGGAACGAAACACAGCTTTTTTTGAGTTGACTCAGGGTCAACTCAAACTTGGGTTAAAAGTTGAGTCACTCAAAAAAGCTGTGCAGTAAGTTTGCAAGTTTAGTCGACTTTTTATTTTTTTAGCAAAGTAGCAAAAATGGACATTATGTTATTACCTTCCATTACTTTGTTAAACATAAAAGTTGAAGTTATGGAATATCAGTTATATTTTTGTGTCTTTTTATGCATAAACTCAAGTATTAATTAAGAAAAAATATATATTGATATAGAAAATAAATTCAATATCTCCATTACCCTGTGGAGAAAAGGAGAACAGTATCCTCAACTGAACAGAGCTTGTCACACATTCTGTTAAAAAAAAGTTACATTTTGATAGTTAAAATGTATAGACATTTTAAGAAAGAATTAATTTACCTGTTGAGAGAGTGCTGACAGTCTGTGTAGTTGATGGTTGAGCTCCGAAACGAGCACCTTCATCGGTTACAGATGTAAAAAACAAAATGGCGGGAAAAAATTAAAGAACCCTAAACTCACACAAAGAACCATTTCAGCATAAAAATGTTATTCAGGATGATACGGTTCTAAAAGTAAACCTTTTACTAACCAAAGATATACCTGCACAACATACCATCTTAAAGGAACATTCACCTTTTTTGAAAATAGGCATATTTTACAAGTCACAGAGTTAAATAGTTGAGTTTTACCATTTTTGAATCCATTCAGATGATCTCCGGGTCTAGTGGGAGCAGTTTTAGCGTAGCTTAGCTAGCATAAATCATTGAATCGGATTAGACCATTAGCATCTAGCTCAAAAATAAAAAGTTGTAATAATTTTCTTATTTAAAGTCCACATGAACTGGAAGCTGTGACCATTTTGTTGTTGTTGTTGTTGATTTTTCGTATTGTGACTACAGTAGGCATGCTTTTTTTCTACTGAAAGCTGACTGGATGTAGTAAGTAGGCATTTCATTCAGAAAGATCAGGAAATGGGTTTCGGCAGAGTAATTACAACCTAACAGACACCTCCTTCTCCTTACCATTTCTGTTTGTTGTCATAGCACTGTCAAAACTGACAGTTGGACGGGTGTGGTTAAGTATTTTAGCCACGCCCAATACCTCAGGCAGACGTAATCTGAGAATTTAACTCAAAACAAACAGGAAGTGCACTTTCAGATGTCAAGCAAACATTACAAGGGCAAACTATATATTTTTTTCTTAATGACATGCACAGATAAATTTTTCACCACAAAACTGCAATTAGCTTTGATTTCATGTGTACTTTAAAGCTTGACCCTTCTGTCATTACTTCATATATACTAACACTGACAGAAACTGAAAAGTTGCTATTTTCTAGACTGATATGGCTAGGAACTACGCTCTCACTCTGACATAATAGTCAAGGAATAATGACTGCAGCAGGCGCAACGATATTACGCAGCACCTGAAAATAGTCCCCAGCTATGATAACAAGATAATGGCGCTGCATAAAATCATTGTGCCTGCTGGAGCCATGTGGCAGTAAAGTTCCTTGATTAGGCCAGAATGAGAAAGTGGAGTGTTCCTTTAAATGTCACCTATGTATTAGATTCAGCGGCATAATTTTAAGATTTTAAGATAGGCCTATCACAAACAACATTCGTTAGAAGTGAAGTGAAGTGAAGTGAAGTGTAGTGTGGCCAAGTATGGTGTCCCATACTTGGAATTTGTGCTCTGCATTTAACCCATCCAAGTGCACACACACAGTTAGTGAACACACACATACCGTGAACACACACCCGGAGCACACCCGGAGATATAATAGAAATATCACAAGCAGAAAAGCCAAAGCACAGATTGCATATTAGCATGGCTATGATTTAACAATGGCCTCAAGGTGCAGGTAATCACAGCCACGCTTATACGTTCTTAATTATATATTTATACCGATGAACAGTAACTCAAATGTTTGTCTGTGTTGACAACAAGTTGGCCTGCCCTTATGATCCCATTAACTGGAGTAATTGTGTTGAATTAGAGTTCTTGATATCCCAATGCTGTTTAGAGTTCTCTGTTCTTAATAAGTGACACCAATTAAAGTGTGCGGGCCGGTGTATTTCCTCTAAAACTGACACTGTGTTGACAGCACTTGACACTTTCAAGCATTAGCTCTTATGATGTTTTAAAGACTGAGAATCACTTTCAAAAGCCATGAAGTATGCTCCTGATATGTTCATGCTATCAAGATGAACGTAATGTTTTGAAATTCATCAACGTTTGATAGTTATTTTCATAGCATGTCTAGGAATCAACATGAATCAAACTAGTCTCTATTTTTTTTGCCCCTGGTCTTAATGTGAACAATTCTTTGGCGCATATTATAACAAGGAAAACAACATCTGACTTAACATTTCATCAAATTATAATAACTTGCTTGTTTCTCGAATGACTTTCCTTTTCGGCTGACATCACCAAGGAGGTCTATAATACTTAGAGAAAGTTATCCGCTGGCATGCCCATTCATCTCAGTGGCAGTTCTTTGGCTGTCTGCCATCTTTGCTCACGAGTGCTCCATTCTGGGGACTTTTTGTTTTTTTAAGCCAATCAGCAGAATTATAAATGTCATGTGACTAATCTGTCTGGAACTGCAGAAAAAAAATGTTTCTTGACACCTTACTGTGATTGGTTGATGACAAAAGTACAAGCCACACATGGTCCCAGAATCATTTATAGTGACTTTCTTGAGCTGTGACATCAAGGGCAGACTGGATATTAGATTTTTGTTTTTTCAGAGCCCCCTTTGTCTTGCTGACATTGTTGTCATTGTTGACAATTGTCATTGTTTAATTAAACATAATAATAATAATAATAATAACAATAATAATCATAATAATAATAATGGGCTGCACAGTGGCGCAGTGGGTAGCACGTGCGCCTCACAGCAAGAAGGTCGCTTGTTCGAGTCTTGGCTGGGTCAGTTGGCGTTTCTGTGTGGAGTTTGCATGTTCTCCCCGTGTTTGCGTGGGTTTCCTCCGGGTGCTCCGGTTTCCCCCACAGTCCAAAGACGTGCTATAGGTGAATTGGGTAGGCTAAATTGTCTATGTGTGAATGAGTGTGTATGGGTGTTTCCCAGTGATGAGTTGCAGCTGGAAGGGCATCCACTGCGTAAAACATGTGCTGGATAAGTTGGCGGTTCATTCCGCTGTGGCGACCCCGGATTAATAAAGGGACTAAGCCGAAAAGAAAATGAATGAATGAATGAATAATAATAATAATAACAATAATAATTAAAATATATAATAAAAATATTATTATTATTATTTCATTTTATTTATTTATTTTTAAATTATTATTATCAATATTAATTAAACAATGGAATAAAATAATAAATTCAATATTTCAGAATACAGTTAATCATTGAAGAAATTTGTGTACTTCTGCAAACTAAAACAGACAACATTATTGTTACTAAACCTGATTCAAGACCACATGGTTTCATATTGTCATTTATTCACAAATAATATTAAATTACATGACAATAAAATAAATAAATAAATAAATAAAAATACAAAGCTACTTTTGAATGAAAAATTAAATAATTAAATTAAATTAAATAATTATTAAACTGTGTAGTTCTGCAAGCTACTAGACAAATTTAATTACTAAAAAAATTTTCCCAGACTAGTTCCATTTTGTTAAGTATTTACTAGCTAATTAAATCATAATGCAAATCTACTTTTGAACAACCGAAAATGGAAACATATTTTATTGTATTGTAGTTCTATGTGCTAAACTAGACATAGCCAATCTTTTTTCTCCTCAGGGTTCCATTTCTGGCAAGTATTCTTTAACAAAAAAGGAAAAGCCAAGACATAATTAATTCCCAATGGGCAGAATTTTTCAGGGTCCTTTGCATCTTTTGACAAAAAAAAAAAAAAATCAATAGATTGATCAATAGATCATCAGTCAATCAATAACTAAAATAATTACATTAAAATACATTTTGTCAGAATACAAAGCTATTTGACCATTAAAAGAAAACAATGTTATTAACACCAAAACAGTGTAGCCATATAAACATTAATGTTAACAATCCTTACTTTTACAATTCTACTTGGTTAAACTCTAGTCAGTCAATTCCCAATAGAGACAAATTTTCTTGCTCCCAAAAATGAAGTCAAATACAGTTAAAATAGGAAGCTACTCCTTGAATGACTAAAAATGATGACATTTCCCTCCAAATAATGCAGTTCTGAATGCTAAACAAGACAAACACTAACATTACCAATCATTGTAAATATTCAAAATGCAGCAACATAAAGGAAAAACACAGATTCAATCCATTCCCAAAGGCCCCAAATCAAGTCCCGCCCTACATTTTTTCTCATCGAATATTCCGTTTCACTCAGATGTGTAATCATTATGCAATGAAAACTGCTCGCGAATCCAGTTTTGTGTTGACTGCAAACAGCAAGCTTCTTTCTTATTCTCTGTTGGTCAGCAATCCTGGGTACACCATTAAAAGCGACCTTTTGGCACAGTGTTATCCATCCCTATGTGAGCGTGCATTGTTATTAGGGTGTCTACAGTTCAGCGTCGTAATGTAATCAGACATAAATAAGCATGAGGAAGACACAGCTCGACGGGGGAGTGGAGGAGAGAAAATAAAGGGAGTGTAATTAAAGCAGCAATACCCTCACACATATTAACCAGGGAATATGTGACTGAGTGTATGATTTACACACACACATCTCCAGCCTTGTGTCTGTGTATCGCTTACCACTCCATTGCCCCCTCCAAAAATAATTAAGCATCTTCAGAGAGGAATTGGGTTACCTGCATATTACAGTGAGAGATGTAAGGCTAGCTTACACTGGGGACGCGGAGGAATGAACACCAAGCGAGAGATGAAGAAATTATGGGAAGGGAGGGAGGTAGAGATGAGAAAGATGGCTCATTTCTGATGTAAATCATACCACCGTCCTGTTACCATGGTAAAAAAAAATTCTCGTTTGTCTGTTTCTGGTCAGGGACACCTGTTTAATTTGATGTGAATGGCCACAACAATTATGTTCAATTCAGATTGGAGTTTTGTGTTTTTATGTCTGGTATGACCCTAAAGAGGTTATTCTGTGATAATGACTGTACATTGTAGCTACGTATAATTGGAAAAAACAAAGTGTTGATTTAAGGTAACACCACTTTGCGAATTCAACTGAAAATGACCCTAAAGATTCAATTTTGTAGACAAAATAGAGCATGACAATGTACAAATGAGTCTAGCGATAAGAAAAAAATTAGCACTGAGGTCCGCTGAGGCCATTTTCACTATCGCTAATTGAG